>JABUQX010128927.1:0-19909 GCA_015478945.1 Trachelipus rathkii | reverse complement strand
ACCTTTCTTCTCACCTATGCCAAACTCACATTCCCCTCTCTCCAGGCATTCCTTTACTGACTCCAATACACTTTTTTCTTCTGGTCTCCCAGCCGGTCGATTCCCAGCACACTCATCACTATACATCCTCTTAACCAGCTTACTATCATTCATCCTTTCCACACGACCAAACAATATCTCAATGTACTTTCATTTATTCTTTATTTACTCCTTTCTTCATACTACATAACTCTCTTAATGCGTTCATTTATCACTCTTCACACCTAACACTCCCCTAAGATTGTCTATCTAAACACATTGTACTTTAGTTCTATATCTTTTATTTCAGACCGTAGTTTCACTACAATACATTAACAAAGGTAACACATTCCCTCATGTAAGACCCTAGCACACTCACGACTTAGTCCCTTTACATCCACCAAGGATTTAATTGCTCCAGCTACCTTTTAAAATTCACAACTTTCCTACTTCACTCTGCATTATTAGTTCTCTTTTCATTCAACATATTTTCTAAATATTTAAACTCAGACACTTGTTCCAGTTGCTTACCATCCAACATAACTTCACACCGAGGATTGTCCTCACTCATAAACCATAACCTTACTCTTATCTACGTTTACTTTCAAACCCTCCTTTTACACACCCTGCCAAATCCCTCTATCAAACCTCTCAAACTCTCTTCACATTCTCCGCACAAAACCAATTCATCCGCATATAATAGGTAGGGAACCCTCCACTCTCTTCCAGTTTCTATCATTCTAGCATCTTCCCCTGCCAACTCCACCTCTAATTCATTCATAAACCCCATCCATATTCAAATTAAATAATCAGGTAGACATAACTCATACCTGCCTCACTTCGCCATTAGTATTAATCCAATCACTTTCAACTCCATTTACTCTTACACGCGCTTCACTATCGTCATACATACGTTTGATTCCATTCAGAATCCTACCACCAACACCATATATCATTAACACCTACCATAGAGCTTCCCTATTAATCCTATCGTACGCCTATTGCAAGTCCATAAAACCTAAATACAATTTATTATTCTTCTCTCTCATTTTCTCAATCATTTATTTCAATGTAAAGATTTGATCCACACATCCTCTATCACTTCTAAACGCACCTTGTTCTTCAAAAATCAGTCCCTCAGTCACTAGCACTCTTTCAACCAAAATACCAGCATATATCTTCCTACAACACCCAATAAACTAATTCTATAATTCCTATAGTTACCCTTATCCCTCCACCCCTTTTACAAGACTACTATTACTGCTCTCCTCCAATCCCTCGAGACTATAAGCTCCATAAAAGCTTTGTTACACAACTTCCAAATCCATTCAATCATCATCTCGCCTTCGGTCTTGATCATTTCACCAGTAATTTGACCTATACTTGCAGATTTACCATTCTTCAACTTTCTCACTCTACCCATTACCTTCTTACTGATGACCTCATTCCCAAAATATCTATTCGTTCTTGCACCATCAAACCCACACACATTTACTATCACCTCTTCATTACTGCCAATGTTATGCAGATTTTCGAAGTGTTCCTTCCACACTCTCTTCACATCCATTTCATCAGTTACGAAAGCACCATCTCTATTCATTATTGTAAGCAGATTCCCCTTATTCTCATTCTTAACCTTGCACGCTTCCTTCCAGAAGAGCTTCTTTATAAGTTCCCATTCATCCTCCTTCCAAACTGTTAATTTACCTCTTTTTTTCCACCTACATATGCATCTTTTAATATTCCTTTTTCACTCTTTATATATTTCCAAACATCTTTCTTTTGAAGCCTCATCATTGACTTTTAGTACATTAAACCACGCTTCTTATTTTACTATTAACCGCTTGCATCAAATTTGCCCTTTCTAAATACATCCATCACCTCCTCTTTTCCTCAATACTTATTCCTCTGACATTTCATGTACCTATAAGATTCATATATTTTCGCCGAAAAATAGAAGGTCACTTACGGCGATCACGACCTTCTCCGAGGCATGCATTAGTATTCCGGCAATAGATAAGTAGGAGTGGGCAGCCAACCAACCACTGGCTGTCTTTAGTGCCTTCTACGACAAACAGAACATATGCTTTGAGCAATTCTTTCTACCCCACACACATAGGGATGGATATAAGAGATAGGAATGTCTGTAAGATGTTGTCTAGAAGAGAGGTGTGGATATAAGTATCTGTATATATGTGGATAAAAGTGCCAATTATAAGATGTTGTCTGGAGGATGAGTCTGGATATGAACGTAGGAGAGAAAAGCGAACCATTTGGCACTGGAATGTCATGGGAGACTTACACACCATAAGCCAATATGGCAGGTAATTTCATCGCTGCAAGTGCGTTACTCTACCATTATTATTATTATTATTATTATTATTATTATTATTATTATTATTATTATTATTATTATTATTATTATTATTATTATTATTATTATTATTATTATTATTATTATTATTATTATTACTATTATTATTATTATTATTATTATTATTATTATTATTATTATTATTATTATTATTATTATTATTATTATTATTATTATTATTATTATTATTATTATTATTATTGTTATTGTTATTGTTATTGTTATTATTATTATTATTATTATTATTATTATTATTATTATTATTATTATTATTATTATTATTATTATTATTATTATTATTATTATTATTATTATTATTATTATTATTATTTATATATATATATATATATATATATATATATATATATATATATATATATATATATATATATATATATATATATATATATATATATATATATATATATATATATATATATATATATATATTTATATATATATATATATATATATATATATATATATATATATATATATATATATATATATATATATATATATATATATATATATATATATATATATATATATATATATATATATATATATACATTCATACCCCTCACCGTTTCCTATAACTAAATGGGAGGTTGTACAGCTGTGATCCGGAAAGCCCAAATAGTTAAATAGTTGTGCCCTTCCGGCTGTTCAGATATCTAAAACCTTTGAAGGAATCCTTTATTCATAGCTCTCCTTCAAGTAACCCACTCTTCTGCTGATCTGTTTCCTTTGTCCAAACTAATACCTTTGCTAGTTATTAATAGCTCCTTTACTCCATCAGCTATCTCATTTGCTTATCCCTCCTATTTCCTATTGCCTCAATCTTAAAAAAAAATCATTCTTAGCCAGTCTTCTATCATTCATTTTAGGTGTCCATACCATGTCAGTATTCCTTTATTCGCTCTTTCTACCAGGCTTGTTTCCTAGTAGCACATATCTCTTATTCTTGCATTTCTGATCCTGTCACTTCTCTTCATCCCACAGATATTTCTTAAGCCTTTCATTTCCAAAACCATAATCCTTCTTTTCATCTTTGAATTAAAGGCCCATGGGCAGCAGCGTGCATACTCGCAGCGATGAAATTATAACATTCACATCCATACAAAACAGTTGGAACAAATACACAATCAAATAATTTCATTTTTACCTTCCTAGATTCTATAAGACTACTTAATAATCTCTCACCCTTAAGCAACTCTATGGTCAATCTCTTCCTTCATCCCTCCAAGGGTTCCAATATCTATTCCTAGTACCTAAAAAGAGTAGATTCTGTAGAGTTTTCCCCACTTTTCACTTTTATTTCATCCATCCCACATTGAGAATAGAATTTTTTTGCTTTGACTAAATTTTCATCCACTTTTACTTTAGTAGGATTAATTTAAATCTTTCTTCTCTATGAAATACAAACAACTTCTAAGCAATAAATTCTCTATTTATGGTAGTAAATCAGTGACCTGAGTTTCATGCTGCAAAACCAATTAGGAGCATTGATCTTAGAAAACCTTTATTGCCACCAATCGCCTCCTTTCAGAAATTATATCCACTATCCTTAAATACACAGTCCATAAGAGATAATTAAATAAACTACGGAGCATCTACACAACCTTATTCTTCAAACCTTACTCCTACTTTAAACAGGCCCTCTTCTTTCTTCTTATTATTAACACAATCCTTATATTTCTATAAAAGTTTTTATCACATTAAGTTCATTCCATTATTCTATAACCCCCACATTACTTTCCCACAGCTCCTCTTCTTGAACTCTGATTCGAAGCCTATTCAAGTCCAGCAAGCATACAAAAAACGTTCTTTCTTATTTTCATGAGTATCTTGCCAACATTTCAAGGAAATTATCTGATTTACCACAACCTGACCCTAAAATCACCAGTTCTCCCCCAATCTGTTTATCCATATATTTTAACTTTTCATATTAATTCGCCATAAAATTTTAGCCTACGATGTCAATTAAAACTTGTTCCTCGTAATTTTAGGGACACTCTTTTGTCACACTTACTCCCTTATAATATTGGAACAAGACAGAGAATATAAATATATATATAATATAATATATAATATATATATAATATATAATTTAATATATATATATTATATATATATAATATAAATATAATATATATTGTGTGTGTTGTGTTTTGTCTTTTGTAGAGTTTCATATAGGTCCTATTCATGAGGGAGTTTACGCAAGGAATCCGTTTAAGTATTTTTTTCACATGCGAACACAGTTCCTGTGCGAGGCAGGGTCTCTGGGCTAAAAATTCAGTTCATTTTATTATGCTTGTTTTGGTAATTCTTTGTTCTTTTATTAGGAACTTTACCAATTAATATAAAATGAATTTGTATATTAATCTGAATTGTTAGAGCAATAAATTGAGAAAAGAGCGATTAAATCGATTCTGCATTGTACTATCATAAAGTCCAGATAAGGTCTGTATGCAAGGAGACCTAGGGACTATTCAAATCAAATTAGGGAGTCAACCTGACATAACAAATACCACCCGGTACTGTCCCGCGCGCGTGGGATCTAGCATAACCTATATACAATTATGGGTTGACTGTCACATCTGGAATAGCATGGAATAATAAGAGTAGATTAATTCAATTTTCATTATTCCATCTTAATCGTAATGGAAACTAGGAAGGGGGATAAAGTCCAAGTTGTTGGAAATAAGGAGAATATCTGGAAGAAAGGAAAGTGAGGATTGGGTTTGGGTTGTTAGAAAGAGATAGAGAAATAATCCTTGCCATAAGCATAAGAATTTCGTTATCAGGTGGAACCTTGGCAGTGTAAAAGACTATCGAGAGACTTATATTAACTGAGGAGAAGGATTGGAAGAACAATAAATTACGATATTCTGGATAAAAAATTATAGGATGGATGAGAAACGAGAAAAAATTGAGAATATGAATGGAGTTATTTAGGATATGAGAGAAAAGAAGGGAGAAAGATATACAAGATTAGGGCAGATTCGATGCGGTATTGAGAAAAAGCATGTCCACAGGTATTTATATATGATTGAAGAGCACAAAGGAGAGTATATGTTATTAGTCAGAAGTGTTGGATCGGTGATGAAAGAGCGATAGTCAAACGGTTAGTTCTGATGAGAGGTGAAATATCAAGAGGTGTCATGTATTACAGAGGGTGTTGGGAGAAGAGAATGAAATGAAAATTATGGAGAGAACAGAGAGATTCTATGGTGCGGGAGAACACAAGTGAGACAGGAAGAAAGCATTTTTATGGATTGGCAAAGAAGGAAGGTCATATGATGTACAATTGTCCTTAAAGAGATAGCAAAAAGAGGTGTAAGGGTTGCGGAGTAGAAGACATGAGGAGTAAAATGCCGTTTAAAGAAAGTAAATGTTATGGATGGGTTGTCTATTGATCTTTGATCCCTCAATTTCAGAGAAAGAAAAGAAATCAGATGAACATTACTTGGGAGAAATAAAGTATCTGAGGAGGATCCTTGATGATTATGGATTATAATAATACGGGACTTTGAAAACCTAATTGAATATACTAACAGAGAAGATATGACTTGAGTGTTGACGTAATTCAAAAGGATTAGAAAAAGAACATAATGAAAGTAAGACCAACATGTGGGAAAAAACCCAATATAATTTCGACATTTGTAAGAGAATATTCCGATAAAACCGGACTTGTAATTTATTCTAGAAACAGAGGGGATAGAAGGAAATATCCCTTGGTTGATTGGGACAAAGGTGTTAAAAAAAAAAATCGATAGCAAAAATAGATTCCAAACACAATGGAGATGACAGAAATCATTTCATTAATGAATAGAGAATAAATATATATAAAGATGAAAAAGGGGCCATTTTAACGGTGAAATAAGGGATAAGAAAAAATGAAGGAGGTATATGTTCAATATTAAAAGGAAACATTGCGGAAAATGATGAAAAAGGCGAAAAAAACTGCATTGAAGTTAGCATTTCCAATGGATCATTGTTCAGTACGGTAGTAAATTGAAGACATCTGAAAAAAGGCGTTTGCAGATGATCCTACATTTGATCAAGTAAACAAAGGAAAGAAAATTGAAATAATGAAAAGATTTGTGAAGAGTCACAATCTGCAAAAAATTACAAAAGGAAACACAAGCACCGGTAGTGGGGATTGCGTTGACAAAAAAGTTCAATGAGGTGGTAGTAGATATAGGGGAATTAGAAGGGGAAAAATTTCTGTAATCATCTTGATTGGATACAGATTTTCAATCAAAATGATTAATACAAAAAGACCGGAGAATTAATAGAATAGTATTAGAAAAATTTTGGATGAGCGTTTGGGATTCCGGAAAAAATTTAGCAGATGGAGGAAGAGAATCCAAAACAAAGGAGTTGTGGAAGTTAGAATATTTAAACCGCAGAGCGAAAGTCCTGGAGTAATGGAAATTGCAAAAGAGCGTGGGATAATAAAAGAGAGTTTACAAAAATGAAAGAAGAAAAGATAGGAGGATAAAATGGATCTTGCATGGGATAGTATGTGCAAAGAATGAAACTATCATGAGTGATGGCTTTCTCCATATACAGAAGTTTTGGAAAGAAACAGCCGAAACATAACTAGCCAGGGATAGAGAACAAATACCGCGTTAACTAGAAACCAGAGAAGAAGAAGAGTTTGAGAGAAGAAAGGTGAAATACAGGAACAGGTAGAAGAAAAACATACACAGCGTGGAGTTGTAAAAATAGAATAAAAAGAGCTCTAAAGAGAAATTTAGAAATCAATAACTGATGTGCAAGTTATTAAAGAAAAAAGTTTACATTAAGAAAAAAAACACCGAAAATAAAATGAAGACCACAAAAAATGAACATCTTTGGATATAAAAAGTTGGGTACTTCTAATGTGGAGTTGATGAAGAAGTGAATAGAATTCACATTACAAGAATACAAAAAAAAGCGGGCATAAAGACAACGAAATGGGAACCGATGAGGAAAGAGGAACAATTTGGGTAAGGAGAAGAGGAGGGAGTAGTGAAAGATGAGATGTATGAAGATATTAACAGGAAGTTGGACAGGCAGTAAAGGAAAACAAGAGTAGAAGAGAAAATACAAGTGACAGAATGAAGATGAATGAACAAGAACAAGCGAACGGTAATGTTTTACAAGGATTAAATATCGGTGGAAAAATATTTAAAGTGAAAGAGAAGGGGGGATGAAATGGAAAAAGAAAAAAATTATGAATTGGGAGGAAAAAAAGGAGGAAGATACGGATGGAGCTTACAATGTAAGGAATATAGAAACTGGAGAAGAACAATGGATGGATCTCCGGGTTTATGATGTAAAGGAAGATATGGAAGAAGAAGAAGAGCTAGCAATGATTGAAGGGGAATATGTGTTTTTTGGTGGTAATGTGAACGATGATTATCAAGAAGAGATGATAAAACAAGCAAAAAGAAGAGAATTGAATAGTTGGTAAGAAAATAAGGTATATGAGGAAATTACGCCGACAGAAGCTGTGAGACCTGTTACGACTAGGTGGATAGTAAATCAAAAAGAAAAAGAAAATGGAGTCGTGTGGTAGCAAGTATTAGTAGCAAAAGGGTTTCATGGAAAATGCTGGACAATAACATAACCATGGAAGCACCACGAGGTCGGCTGAAGGATTTAAAACTATCTTAACTAATGATAAAATGTAATTGGAGGTTATTCAATTAGATGTTAGAACATACCTGGCAAGAAAAGATATAAAGAGAGAGTTTTCTGGTCCCTCCTAAGGAACAGAGACAAAGAAAATCTGGAAGCTGAATAAGGCGGTTTATGGTTGAGGACTGAGCAAGAAACTTGGTATGAAGCATCAAGAGATATTGGTGTGGTGAAAAGTGGTAGGAAGGTAGTCAGGTAGAGAAAACCATTTTTTATTGGAGAACGGTTGGGAATTTGATAGGGTTAATGGGAATACATGTAGATGATATATTATTTGGGGGTAATAAGGAGTTTCATGAGAAAATTATGGGGGAAATAAAGAGTAAATTAAAAATTGGGAGAATAGAAAGCAGGAGATTTAAATATTTGGGGATAAACATAAACGACGAGAATGGAATAATAAAAATGAGTCAGAATGGGTATATAAGGGATATGGTTAGGGAATTAAACATAGATGGAAATAAGGGAAAGGAAAAATTGAGTGATAAAGATCAAACACGGTATAGATCTGTATTAGGAAAATTAAATTGGCTGGCTCAGAATACAAGACCAGATGTTAGTTTTCAAGTAAGTAAACTGGGGAGAAATCTAAATAAAGCTAATTATGAGGATTTCAGAGATTTAAATAAAGTAGTAAAAAGAATGAAAGAAAAGATGCAAAAGAATCTATGAAATGGTTTAGTATTTCTTAGTTCAGAGGTGTTTCTGATGCATCTTTTGGGATGCAGAAGATGAAAAACACAAATAGGTTATACGTGTTGCTGTGAAGATAAAAACTGAAGGAAAAATCCGGTCTGGTAAGAAGTCTGAAGTGGGCAGCAAAAGCTTGTGGCGCATTCCCGTTCTCAAAGCCAGAATGAATGCCGATCTGCACATGGCGGAAGATTTGAAAAACACCGGCAAAGGCAATCTTTTTGTCATCTAGACGATCCAGATATAGAAATCCTGCCAGCAAGAACCAGATGTAAGTGTATAAAAGAGAAATTCAGAAATGGAAACTGGAACAAGAACAGAATGTTAAGAAGACTTATTAATATTAAGGAAAATGAGGGGGAATATACAAGAATATAGAGTGGGATAAAACAATAGATTACATTGCGATGGAATTGACAAAGGGAAAAATCCATCAATCAGATCTCGGAGATTGGTAAATGTTACATGGCAAATAAAAGGAGAGAGAGAATAAAGAGAAAAAGGAAAAATGTACTTAAGTTTGTTTTGTTAGTAGTGTGATATAGTTTCCATTCATGAGGGAGGTTTCGCAAGGCAATCGTTAAATTTATGTTACAATGGGAAACAAGTACGATAAGTCAAATGCTCAAACATTCACGTAATTCATCTTATCATGCTTGTTTTCGTAATTCTTTTTTCCTTTTTTATAGGCAGTAGAGTACTCTTGATAAATGCAATTTGTATATTGATCTATTGTGAAGCAATAAATCGAGAAATAAAATCCATAATCATCTCGGAGTTATGAGGATTCATAAAGTCATCCGAAAGGTGTATCAAGTCTTGAGGAAATCAAATTCAAAATTGAGGGGGAGTTCAACTAATAACAAATAATAATAGGCGGACTGTTTCCCGCGCGCGTTGGGATCTAGCATAACTATATACAAGTTATGGGTGACTTGGTCACATCTGGGAATAAGCAAGTAAAAGTATATATTACATAAATATAATATATATATATATAATATATATATATATATATATTAATAATATATATATATATATATAAATATATATATATATAAATATATAATATATATATAATTATATATATAATATATATATATATATAATATATATTACATTTTCTTTAAATACTACATAATATATATAATAATTTATACCCACATCAGGGTTAAAAAAAAAAAAAAAAAAAAAAAAAAAAAAAAAAAAAAAAATTAAACTTCGACCCTTAAACATCTATTTATGTATCAGAGATGCTACCTGTGAAAATTTGTTTTTTATCGACTCCCGTTTCCGTGGGCTAGAACGTTTTCCTATTGATAGTAAA
This sequence comes from Trachelipus rathkii, assembly GCA_015478945.1. NCBI lineage: Eukaryota > Metazoa > Arthropoda > Malacostraca > Isopoda > Trachelipodidae > Trachelipus > Trachelipus rathkii. The sequence continues at coordinate 9,803 of JABUQX010128927.1, read as the reverse complement.
TATTATATATATATATATATATATATAGATATTATATATATATATATAATATATATATAAATAATATAATATATATATATAGTATATATACTAAATATATATATATATTGTAGGTTAAGCTAGTTCAGCAACACGATCCATTACAGTTAGTCTAAGGTTTCACGGCAACGTCGATCCATATACAGGTTAGGGCTACATTTATAGTAACATCGATCAATACAGTCAGGCATAGGCGTTGACAGTAGAGCTAAGTTAGGTTGGGTAAAGTTTTTTGAGAAGGCGTTTCATAATGTAGCAAGAGAGTCGGTGTAGAAAGTAATGAGAAGGTATGGATTGTCAAAGAACATTATTAGAATCATAAAAGATTCATACAGGTACTATATGTCGAAAAGTTAAACACGAGGGTGATTTTACTGAGTTGTTCCCAGTGGCTTAGGAATGCAACAGGAATGTCTCTTACCACCTGCTATCTTCTTGATGGTTATAGACGAGGTGATGAGAAAAACCACAAGGGGGGAGAAAGGGAGTAGAATGGGTGCTGGTGGATGTTCTTGAGGATTTGAACTATGCTTGATGTCACAAAGGAGAGAAGACAAGATGGAGAAGTTGACCTGCTTAAAGGAGGAGTCACAAGAAGTTGGGTAAACAGGAGAAAAGCTAAAACAATTATGATAAATGGAACAGATTGCGTTTAAGAGATTGATGGAGAACAGTTGGAGGAGGTATAGAATTTCAAATGTTTAGGAAGTGTTATAGTAATAAAGAAATGGAAAAGAGGCCAAGTAATGCAAGAGCAACATTTCTACAGTTTGATATCTCGAAATCTCACTAACTCTCTCTCACTTTACTCATAACAGTGGACTCTCTCTTCTCTCATCTCCCTCTATCATCTCTCTCTGACTCTCTCTCTCTCTCTTCTCTCTTCTCTTCTCTCAAGATAACTGGAAATAACAGCGGTTAACAGAAAACACTAAATGTTTCGAATTCAACAGTGCAAATTAAAGTTAGTATTAGGGCATGGCGTATTTTACACCGGGATATTTTGTATTTCTGTACCATTACCTGCACCTCGCACCGCATACCGCACAAGTAAGGTAAACACACCACGACACCGCATTGCACCTCTTATATTTTAAAAATATGATTATATCGCACCGCTAGTAACACTTGGCTTCTTTGTATGGCGCACTGCATCGCACTCTGCAACCGCACCGCACCGTATACCGGCAAAACCGCCAACCGATCCGCACCTACCGTATCTCACCGCACCGCGTTATTCTCACTCGCACCGTCATCTTTTGGTGCGTCGCCAACCAAGTCTGTATTGCTGTAATTTAATGTGAAGTGAGTCATGAAAATGACAATTTAAATATGTATTATATAAAAGTATTATAAGAATAATTGAGAAGTAATGAGCCAGAGGTATTTGAATGAGGTGTTATATTTAGAGGTATAGTGCCTTATGAGTACTATTAGAGGCTATTTTGAATGAGGTGTTTATGGGGATAGGTCATGAGGACATTAGAGGATTCGGAAGAAAAACGTAATAATTATGGGAGGAGTAGAACAAACGAGATCGACATTTTGCAAAAAAGAAAACTATAGAGATATTGATAAAGGCTTGCAACTGAAATGGAATTCACTATAGCTTGATAATCACCAATGACGTTTGATATGAGAATAATGATCACTATCAGAAGTAATGCAGAAAACACTTTTTCATTTAGCTTGGATAAAATAAACATATACATAGTAGAGGACTAACTAAATAAGCAAGAAGCAAGTATGGTATGAATTAAAATGTATATTCATAATCGGCTCTTATGAATAATGAAATAATTTAAATTAATAATATAAGTAAAATAAAATAATTAATATTATATGATAATGAAATTAATAATAGAATTAATAATGATATTATATATATGAAATTGAATATTATTATTTTTTAACTGTATAATATATTATATATATGCGATAAGTAATAGTAAACACCTCTTGAGAATAGATTATTTAATTGAGTTATGGTTGTTAAATTTAATTTAAAAATCCGAGGCCAGATGAATGAAAATGGTGATGCCATTAACAGGGCAATGGTCCTTCCTAGAAGTGGATGAAGAAGATGAAAGTAATATTAAAGCTAAAATAAATATTTATGATAGAGAGTATGTTGATAAGAATGACCCTAGTATAGGCTATGATTGGCTGGTACTCAAGGAAAATACGTGCTCCCTGATCACAGAGTAGGCCTACTTCTTCATTCGAGGACACGAAACACCAACAGGATCGTAAGTGCCCTGGAAATGGACCCCATTTCTCGCGTAAATCTACTCGGCGCGTGAAGGAATACTGAGTTAAGCTCTGAAGTTATATCGCTGTCAAAGCGGGCCTAAGACTACTCTCGACAGATCGGTTCTTTGAGGAACACGTGAAAATTTTCTCCACTTTTCTGTATAATAGATATAGACACTACGAGAATCAATAAACCACGACCTTAGCGTAAGTTTCCATGACTCTTGTTGTACCTACCAACGTAAATAAGAAACCAAAATTTTCAAGGAGAGGTCATTCGAACAAAAAACAAGAATATAAATATATCAGAAATTAATTGATGGAAAAGATAAAACGTTTCAGGGTCTGCTCCCGCATCTCTCCTCCAAAGAGACAGAATAATAAAATTCAGAATTACTACCAAATAATAGATGTATAACATTTGATGAGAAGGATGGAGGATGCATATTGATAAGATAAAAAGTTAAGAGTCTTGTAGTTAAGATTAGTATGAATTAGTAATTAAATTAATAATTTAATAGTATTCATGCATAATAAATATTATTTGTAGGATATATAATGGAAATAGTGAATATGTGGAACTTAAGAAAATATATTCAAAAATTAAGGTTTTACTAACGTCGTACGATGCTGTATATAAAAATTATCATACTGAATAAACAATCATATCAAATAAGTCAGTGATGAATATTAAGATTAGATGATATAGAAATATTATGTTATATGATGAGACCTATGATAACTATCTCATAATAAAATAATACTTCATAAAAATTACTTAACTGAAAATATCCTTGAATATATTCAAATATGTGTTAATATAATAACTATAATTATATTCATCTAAAAATATTTACAAATTTTAATTAATTTATATATAATATTTTAAATAAAGTAATTTTTTATATAAAATTATTTTTAATTAAAAATTTTAATAAAATAATTTAGCTAATTAATAATTAAAATATTATTTTAATTTTTTTTTATATTAATGTGTTAATTCTTACAATAGTAACTATTACAACTTATAAATATTTATTTTAGGAACAGATTCATAAAAAACATATATAAAAAGAGATATATTATTAAAATAATATTAAATTAATTCAGATTGCTATTAAATTGATAATAATATATATATATATATCTAATTATATAATTAATTTATTTTAAATTACATTTTTTTTAAAATATATTTATAATGTGTAAAAATATCAATTTAGAATAGTTTAAAGAAAACATAGTTTTAAATTATTCTTTACATAAGGTAAAATTACATAATAAAGAAACTCGTAGCTAACTGTATAAAATTCGTAGCTTAAAAAGAAAAAATTATTTATTTTATACACTATCAGAGTAATATACCTAATGTTTAATACATATATTAATAATATATAAGAATATGAGTTACAATTAATTCTTTAATGTATATTTATTTAATAAATAAATGGCAGGGAAACATTAATAACACTAAGCTTATAAAAAATAATAATAACATAATAAGTGAATAATAATATAAGAATTAATAATAATAAATTAATTATATAAGTGATAAAAGAAGCTTCGTCTATTTCATACAGGACCGTGAATAGATAATATTAATTTTTAATTAAATTAGAATTATAACGTGTTGGAATAAATCTGAGAGAATAGTGATATTATATCTACCACTTATACTCACCCCACTTACCTACACTATCGAAAAAAAACACCTTTTATTTTTCGAAAATTACAAATAAATTAATATCAAATAGTATACTTATATAATATAAATATATTTACTACACTACATGGTCAAAGTTAACCCCAAGATTAGTTAGAAATGACAAATAGAAGGATGAAATACAGTCATTACCAATTGCAAATAGCATAAATTAAATACAGATTATTGTATCATATAATGAATGATCACATATAACATTGTAAAATTGAATATAATATTATAAACTCCACAACCCTTCACACCTACTCACTACATCACTTCTCTCCAAGCTTCTATAATGTCCAATAAGTGCGATAACCTTCTATCGCTGGCATTACTATATCGATTAACTAAAACAACCACTACATATTTATATTGTTATTTACTTTTGGTTCTATGTATTAATATTATTTTTTATTTTCATCCCTAGCCAATGAGTCCCATAATTCTATATAACCCTAGTAATTCACCTTATTAATTAATATACCTTACTGACCTATATTATATTTCTAATATACTACTTATTATGCTAAACCTTATCGTATATCTTCGGGCACTCTTGCACGCACTCCATATACCTTCACCTCTATAAAATACATCAGTTTTAAAACCAAGATGATCTAGTCATCACTTATATAATACATATAATATAATATAATAATAATTGAAATCGTCAAAGAATTGGAATATGGGATTGACGATAGAAATTATAATAAATTTAATAAATAATAATATAATTAATATTAAATAATACATAATTAAATTTAAATAATTAAATAATTTAATAATTATTAATTAATATAATTATAAGTAACTATTTAAGGATACTATTTATTAGAAAGAACCATCATATAGACAATATCAAAGGATTGAAAAATAATAAAGTATATATTAATATAAATATAGATTTTATAAATGAAGCCATGTAAGCGTAAAGACGATGGATTTCCCTTATAACTTTTCACAACCCTTTTAAAATATAAATATCAATGTATAACTAAATTTTATCAAATATTAATGGTAGAATAATTTTACTCATATACCAGTTTTAGATTAAATATTATTAATTAATCATTTAAGTATATACTATATTATATAATATATATATTATAGTATATATATATATTAATATATTATGTTGTAGTTATTTATTTATCGTATACTATAATTCATTATATATTACGATTAATATAGCCCCGCACGGCTAACAGCACCACCCGCACCCAATCATACCACAGCTAAGCACCTAACTATGACACAGCACTAGCACTCATGCACCTCACTATACTAACGATATTAGAGTTTATACATGGTAATACTTCCCTTCCAAATTTTAGCAAATGCCCCAGTAGTGGGGTCGAGAATTTATAATAATCCATTTATATACCTTTCATCGAATAGTACGAGGTATACGTGTCCATGATACCCTAGTTAAGTTGAGAGTGGGAGGGTGCTATGTCCCACTTATATAAATTTTAGTTAATAAAATGATAATCGTAGAAGGACTTTTATAATGTTTAGAGATTTGAGGTGACTAGAGATGGATGAGGTATAGTAGTTACATAGATCCGGATTACGGGATATACCCCATGTATACAGGAGACACCGTAATTATCTGCTACGGATAGACGTGGAGGAATGATAGTACATTGACAAGATTACGTGTAATATCTAAAGATTTAGCACAATTGTAGTATAAATTACCTAATTTAACATTCTAATTACGGTTATCAAAGGTAGAATTAACAATATCTGGACATTCTATCTGAAAATCCGATCAATCGCAACTATCCGCACAACACTAATGCTCATAGGCTCATACGATACACGTACACCCCCTTAAACACATTCCCGAAGACACAGCAATACCCCAGCACCACCTAGGCACCACTTACCCCTAGGCACTTGGTATTGTTACGCCTATCTAGGCACAGCAATCCAGGACGGTAGCGCATACGGATTTACACATGAGTCGTCAAAATCCTTAAAGTCTCACGAAGTCGCAATATATTGCTTGCTAGATTTTTTTTAGTTTTGTGAGGCGAATCTGAATCTCTTTAATTAACGGTTGATTTTTATTATTATGTATTTACATACCCTTAATGGGTCAGCAGTTTAAAATCAAGTAAATCAGATTATAAATCCATCAAGGACCCTATACCACTAATCACCCTCCAGTATCTGCATTACTTCATGAATCTATATGAAGCTATATTGATAATATTCGATCTATTGATATCAATAGTCATATTTTTTTATCATAAGAGAATAGAGTTATGTTTTAAACGAGTTGAGCCGCTAGTAGATGGCGTGTGAGAGTATTCAGTAAAATCAGTAGAATTCAAAACACCAATCCAGATACCACAGCCATTCTGTCCATTGCCGTGATCTATGTGATACTATTTGACCTAGTTGATCTATAGGATTCAATTAGAATCATATATTATATTAGTTACCCCAATGCTATGTTTACATGCCCAACAGACTTTCAGTAATACTATGTAACTGCCCGTCCATTTCCACCCTTCTACCCTCAGTACTAGATCTATGATCTATTGATCTATTGATTCAAGTCCATTTTGTGTATCATTTCGGATAAAAAGTAAGTTCTTTGGTTAAATGTAGGAAAAGAAAACAAGTTGTTGTAATTCTGATATGATGTAGTTGGAGTGAGTTGAGAGTGAGAGTGGTGCATGACGCTTTTGTTCGTATTCATAGTGTTCGTGTGTAAAATCCTAGGCATGGATCGTGGAAATTAATGGTCCGTGCCCCAGGCTCCTAAGTCTAATGTGTCTGGTCTACGTAATAGAGGGAAAGAACTTTCTGTCTATATATAGTTATAATTTTAAATCAGGAGACAGCTAACGTTGTCGTAATAGAGAGCTTGTTAAATATCTAATATGTGTTATCAGTGTATTTCTATAATTGTAAATATAAGTTATTAATAAATGATTAACTATGCTCGGATATAATTCCAATTGCTCACGAAATGTTATTAATATGATATAAAAGAGCCTTCATATTGAATTATTAATCACAGTCCAATTTAAAAGATATAATCAGTTACTCATTGACGATTGGAGAGTATTCATTATTAAAATTGATATTTGAAGGATATTTAAGCAATAAATAATATACAGTGATGAGCTACCACATCAGTTTTAACAAATTCACTATGTATTTTTATTATATATACGCAGATATACTTTTCATCATAGATATAATGTATATATGAAGATTTGTGATCTATTGTATTCACGTTCAAACCTCGGGACCCACTGAGGAGGTAATTTTATGAACTTCTGTGTCGTAAGCCACGAAAGCAAGATAAATTGCGAGTGAACAGTCGTTTCAAATATATTAGATCTATGGCTACCAAATGTTAGTGTGTTCCTCGTATAAAGATATACCCTGTCATAAGCGAATATATAACTCTCCTCAAAAGATTTACGGTTACATTACAAAGTAAATGATAATCAATCTAAACATACCCGGTATTTATACTACTGAGTTAGAGCAATTATTATCTTAAAGAACTAACGTGCATTACGTAAGAGTTTTTATGATTATTGACAGTTATTCAGTTAGAAAAGTTTATCTTACCTACACATACGTACGCGTTGAGTAGACACATGATCATATCTAACTGCCGGTAACATACTACGAATCTAGCGCTTAGCTTAACATTAAGTGGAGATTACACTTTCTACCACATAGCTAAGTCTGATTACTTACTATCCTATTGATTAGCTAGCTAAACATATTCTAAACAATACTAAAGCACTTAGCTACTAAACCTACTCTACCTGCGAAAGAGTGAAGTAACTACTAGCTTAATAATCTGATCTATTGATTGTTCAAGTAATATACATAATAAAATAGAGATATAAGGAAACAAAAAAATATAATGCATGAAAATTTAAAGTTGTAATGCAACTAAAACAATACTTATAAATCAGAAAAGATATTCATCCAGTTTAAATTAACAAACGCACAACCGAATGGAATCAAATAACTGCATCTAAGTACTTATATATAGGTTTTGTAAACATCATTAAAAAAGATCGTTGCTGTAAACGTAAAGAAAAGCTTAAAAATTTAAAAAGAAGCTATTACAGGAAATGTGGAGGTCGTGTTCCTGACAACTTCACTGTCTTTTTCCGCCTTATAGCCGCATTTTGATAACCAAGAGGTGCTTGCTCAATGATGAAGAATGTAGTGGTCTTGACTACCTTTCGCGGATTTTAATGCTGAGGGACGATTAAATATAGTGGCGTTATGTAAAACCACAAAGAATAAATTAAATCAGCTATGGAGAAGCCCCTATCCTCTACCAAGTCTAACAGAACAAATACACAACATGTACGAATATCCTTATAAACACGCAGAGAGCAAGCAATCTATAACTCATATTACTCCAATTCCACCACAACAGAAGCAAGCAACTAACACAAATCTTAACCAGTTCGAACAACCTCGAAATTGCACAACCATCAGCTGCATCAGACAGGGTAGAACCCTTATCAGAGTTGCTCCACAGGCAACATTTGAGTTTAATATGAAGTTAACTACGTAAAGTTCAACTCATTTCCTCTGCGATCAATGCTATGTATAAGGCCATACATGATTATAGGGATATTTCTGGTTTATCCTGAGTTCATATCGATTAAAGTACTTGTGTAATAATAGAGTATTAAAAACTAACTGATGTGTAACATTTTCATAGAGAAGAGAAGGACCACCTGCTATGTGATCAAATAGCTATCACAGGATGACATTCGTGAAGATCTAAAAGCTTTAATTTTGAGTCAATAGATGTCAACCGTAAGGAGTAGTTTTCCATCCTCCTACCCAGCTCCACTGGCCATACCCTTAATCTCTTGACAGCCGAACGTAAAGATACTTACGATGTCGTACTAATATTATAAAACAACTCTTACGTTATGCTGCGGTATCAGCGCTACTGAGATAAGAGGGTATTGGCTTCCCATCTCACAGTCACCAAATCGCAGAGTTATCGAACCTACACGTGGGGCTTTCAATACCAGCTCAGATATAAATGGTTTATTAGACAGTACATTCTGCTATGAGTCACGGGGAACGGACAGATGCTCGGTTCAGCAATTTGAATTTATTTCACGATAAGAACGATCTAACTAAGCTTGATTTCACGCCATCACATTTTGAAATTCCGATCTGTTGTAATCATATATAACCTAGAGATCCACTCCGACGTGCTATATTCGTGGAGTAGATAGGGTTCGCCCCTGTAACAGTCTGAGCGCTAAAATATTGTTGCTTAAACCACTTCTATGAGAGAATCTGTCAGATAGCTACTGGGAGAATCTTATATTATCTTTCATGCGCAGGCAAACACTGTGTAGAGTCTCGAGTATAATAAGAACATTAACAGATATTAATCCGTCATTCTCGGGAAAATGCAATATTATTTCCGGAATAGTATCACTCCCACGATATCGGAAGTGACCCATCTATCGGTTGGTACGTTTCTCTCTGCAATCTTGTGCACAGATGTTATAGAAGCCTATGTGATAAACAAAGATAACGAAGAGATCCGATTGGACAAGCATTCCTCAATATCAAGTGTGCTTGTGCAAGACGACGTTTCATGGAGAATTAGTAAAAGAAAAAACTATTAAGGATTACCCTCAAAAAAGGAAGTTAGTCCGAACATTGATTTTATTATTATTTATTTTGATAGATTGACCGTCATCTGTTTGCAATAATAGTATTAAATAATTATTTTAGTTAAATTTATAAGCCTTTTAGTTATTTTATTTAATATGAT
>JABUQX010128926.1:67500-72897 GCA_015478945.1 Trachelipus rathkii | reverse complement strand
CAGTACTTCGTTTAATCAGATTGGGTGTTTTAAAGCGTTTCGCATTTATCGTGGGAAACGCTTTTTCGCGTTTTTCGTGCGCCACTTCATATATATATAATCTTGTTGAGGCCCCGCCCACTTTATATATATATATATATATATATATATATATATATATATATAAATATTAGAGGATACAAAATTTCTTCATCATACTTAAATCTTAGCAATGAACTTGACTATTTAAGAAACTTATTTTTGAAAAATGATTTCCCAACTTTTTTAATTGACAAATTATTTAAAAAACTACTAACGATGAAAATTCAACCTTCTCCACCTATATATTCTGCTAATAAAAAGATTCTTTATATGAAATTACCGTTTTTAGGAAGAATTAGTTACGAAATTAATAGAAGAATAACTAATTTATTGTATACATCTTTCCCACAATTTAAGTTTAAATTAATTTTCATAAATGATAATAGGATAGGTAAATTCTTTAAAGTTAAAGAAAATCTGTCGTTATCTTTGTGTTCTTCAATTGTTTATTTAAATAAATGTGATAGCTGTGATGCTTTCTATATAGGAAAGACCATTAGATGTCTCTCCACACGAATTGCTGAACACAAGGGTATCTCAAGTAGAACTTTAGAGGATCTCTATCATCCACCCTATTCGGCCATTAATAATCATTCTTCCAGGTTTAATCATCATATATCGGATCAAAATTTCAAAATTTTAGACCATGGAAATGCTGAAGATTTGGAAGTTTTGGAATTTTTATATATTTGGAACATGAAGCCCTCCCTAAATGAAAATCTACAATTTAATAACTTAAACATCCTTAAGTGAAGTCGAATTTCTATTTTTTGGTTGACTCTTCTAACTATTTAGTTAATTTTTTATTTTTTACCAAAAACTGAAGCAGCACTTCTATTATTATTTTATGATCATTTTAACTGTTTTATTTTGTTTATATCATTATGCATTCAGCCTTGAAAATGGGTGTTTTGTAATAACTCGAAACTAGTCGGTTTAAATAAATTTAAAATGTTTAGGATCGTTCTAATTATTTTAACACTTATATATATATATATATATATATATATATATATATATATATATATATATATATATATATATATATATATATATATATATATATATATATATATATATATATATATATATATATATATATATACGATGTGACTTTGTAAGAAACCATTATAATTTTACTTCTCAAGAAATTCTTGTATATTTACGATGTGACTTTATAAGAAACCATTATAATTTTACTTCTCAAGAAATTCTTGTATATTTACACCGTCCTAAAAATTATTATGATTGTTTTATAATAGCAATGGGTCATCTAGCAAATAAATAATTAGTAATATTTTCTGACGATGCTCGAATATATATCGGAAATATATAATATCTAGTATCAAAAGACTTGCTACAACCTTAGAAAATACCTGAGTTAAAGTTAGAAGATTAATTTTATAGAGAAAAGCTCTCTTTCCTTTAACTACTTCGAACTTATCTTTTATTTTGCTAATGTTGGATCAAAAGAAATCTCATAATAAGGTAAGATTAGTTTAATATATAACTATTCATTTATAGTTATATATTTATTCATATTTGTTCTTTTTGTTTATATTTAACAATCATTTTTAAAATTCACTGCAAAGATTGAGATCGATGAATATATATATATATATATATATATATATATATATATATATATATATATATATATATATATATATATATATATAAATTTCCTAACTTGATACTAACTATGCTGCTATATATATATATATATATATATATATATAGGCCCTTTTCTGTTTTACGCTTGGGTCAGTTTTGATTTTTTTTTGTTTTTTTTTAATATATTGCTACTATATGATACCAACAATGAATTTCAGTGGTAACGGGCATGATTCAAAAGTTCGAAGTATTTTTAAATAATTTTTAAAAATCACATTTTTGTTAAATATTGTTTTAGAAATAAATATCTCAAAAATTAAACACTTACAGAAAAAACCAAATTGTATTAAGAATAATCATATAAAGCTTATTAAAAAAAAAAACAAAAAAAAAAACATTTTTTTTCATAAATTAAATATCTCAAAGGTACGACACTTACAGAAAAACCAATTACATATTTGGAATCAGCGTATAAAGCTTATTAGAAAAAATAAAAAAAGAAAAAAAAATTAGGGGGCTCGAGCCGACGGGGGACACGGGGGGACGTTTTCCATACCCGTAAGGGGCAGGAGAACCCCGGCACAGACCAAAGAGCGGGGGATCCGGAGACCCTCCCCGGAGAAGGGGAAAGTCCTACCGGAAGGCCGAGAGACCCGACTCCTGCCATCTTTTGCGGTTTACACTTGGGTATTCCTTTAGTTAAAAAAAAAAAAAATTAAAAGGTACGGATCCGTAAAACGTAACAGGTATATATTTTAATCATGTCCGTTACCACTACAGAAATTCATTGTTGGTATCATATAGCAGTTTTAATATATTAAAAAAAAAAATCAAAACTGACGGAAAAATAGAAAAGGAGTCTATATATATATTTATATATATATATATATATACTATATATATATATATATCTTTATGCTATATATATATATATATACTCATATATATATATATATATATGAAGGCTCATGTCGATTATCCCCTTCCACGCTCAAGCCAGTTTTTTTAAATCTACATAATCGAATAAAATCTTGAAAGATCTCTTGTTGCCACATGCGTGTTTTTAACTCGTTTGAATTAAATTAATAAATATGAGATAAATTACATTATATATACGTTAAGTAAAAGTTATTGTTACAGTTTAGTTAGTTTAAATAGATCTAAACTATATATAAGTTAAGTAAAGGTTATGAGTTTGTTAGTTTACATAGATTTGAACTTTTTTTATCTTTTTTTTTAATATTTTTAGAGGTGTGAAGCTGCTTTAATAATAAAGTTTCGATTTGACTTTAGGCATTTTCACTTCAATTTTATGAATTGTATTCGAATTCATACAATCGATATTTATTTGGAGGTGGAGGCGGATAATCGACATGATTCTCTATATATATATATATATATATATATATATATATATATATATATATATATATAGAATTATATATATATATATATATATATATATATGCTATATATATATATATATATACGCTATATATATATATAGTCATATACTCTATATATATATATATATATCTTATATATATATATCGTGCGATTTCTTAGATAAACGGGCAATAAAAGTACTTGGACATATAAAAGAAAGTTTTGAAATTTTTGCTCGAAATTTATAATTAATGTACTGAGTAAAATTATTTTAAAAATATTCTTTATATATATATGTATATATATATATATATATATATATATAACATATAATAATAATATAATAATAACAATGCAACTTAATATATACCATCTTATATATATATATATAATATATATTTATATTTATATATATATCAGAACATCGGCTATAATGTTTTTGAGTGCGCCTGCGCCTATGTGCACGGACCTAGTGTGCCTAGCGCCTATGCGCCTATATTTTTGTCACATCAGCGCCTATTCGCCTTTGCGCCTATGCGCCTATGCGCCTTTGCGCCTTTGCGCCTGCGACTTTTCGCCGGCCGGTGGCTGTTTGCTAAATTTATTTGCAAAGTAAACTTTAGTGCGATAATAAAGCATGCTTTTATAAGGAAGAAAAACACATTTATTAATTTTTGTAATTAAAACACTGTAAACTAATATCTACACGTCCTCTTCCTCCTCCATGTCCTTGTGGTCCATGTTTTCCCCCAGGAGGTTCAGCACGAGCACTGAAGAAGTTGAAAATTTTCAGAGCCATAGCTACTTAATTTATTTGTAGTTGGGAGCTTATTATTGAACTGGTTTTATATATATATATATATATATATATATATATATATATATATATATATATATATATATATATATATATATATATATATATATATATATATATATATATATATATATATATATATAAGTTTTACACTGGTTTTTAGAATGATACAAGTTTGCCACGCTTCTAAGTTCTAACTTTTAATGGTAAAAAATGCTTTGTTCCTGTTCATAGAGCATGTAGGCGCAGAGAAAGTAGCTGTGCGCCTTTGCTTGATCTTTTTAAAAATTGTTGCGCCTATGCGCCTACGGCTGCCTACAAATTGATAGTGCGCCATAGGCGCATAGGCGCATAGGCGCAACGCACGAGTGTAGGAGTCGCATCTGATATATATATATATATGCTCTTATATATATAACAACATATATATATATATATATATATATATATATATATATAACTCTTATATATCTATATCTTTATATATATATATTTGCCGCGCGCCTAATAACTAACCAGCATATATGCTGCTGCTCTTACTATATATATAGCCATATATATAACAATATATACCCATATGGCATATAGCCTTAACTACTAACCAACTATCATAACTCTAACTTAACCTTATATATGCATATATATATATACTATATATATATATATATATATATATATCTTTCTTTCAATATATATATATAATATATATATATATATATGTCAGAGTGTCTAAAGCTGACATCATGTAACTGAAAGGCAGCACCTACAGTTCTGATTTGGACTCAGCGGAAAATTTTAAGAATGGGTTTTTAAATTTTTTTTTTTTTTTTTTTTTTTTTTTTTTCGGAAATATTTAAAAAAAAATTTTAATTTCCCTATTATGGGGGCTCGTGGTATTACTTTAATGCTAAAGTGTAAAGGAAGTAAAATTATTCTTTTTTTTTTTAACAAGTGAACCATAGGTAAATTGCAAAGATGGCAGGAGTCGGGGTCTCTCGGCCTCCCGGTGGACGACGGGGGGGAATTTCATCCCCCCCTCTGTCCCCCGTCGGCTCGAGCCCCCTAAATGGGGAAAATAAATTTTTTTCAAATATTTCCGATGACTAATTGCAAAAAAAAAAAACCCTCCTTAAAGTTTTCCGCTGATTCCAAATATATATATTTTGTTTTCCTGTAGGTACCGTTCTCCATGATATCTTCCAAAACCTTCTCAGCGACACTCTTATTCATTATTATTATTATTATTATTATTATTATTATTATTATTATTATTATTATTATTATTATTATTATTATTATTATTATTATTATTATTATTATTATTATTATTATTATTATTATTGTACTAAATATTTAAATTAATAAATTCATACGTCTGAAAGAATTTTCCTTTAATAAAATTAGTGAAGCATAATGTGTAAAAGAAATGACTTTCTTACAAAAAAATCGAACTCAAAATCAAAAAAGCCTCACGCTATTCTTAGCCTAGCTTAAGTAAA
>JABUQX010128926.1:52500-57500 GCA_015478945.1 Trachelipus rathkii | reverse complement strand
TAATATTATTATTATTATTATTATTATCTTATTATTATTATTATTATTATTATTGATATTAGTATTATTATTATTATTATTATTATCATTATTATTATTATTATTGTATTATTATTAATATCATTATAATTATTATTATTATTATCATTAATTAATTATTATTATTAAATGTATTATTATTATTATTGTTATTCATTGTTGGTATTATTATTATTATTGTTATTACATTAATTAAATTATTAAATTATTACATTATTACATTATTACATTATTACTAATTATTATTAATTGTTATTAATTATTATTATTACATTATTATTATTATTGATGTTATTATTATTAAGTATTATTATTCGTATTTTTATTATTATTATAATTATTATTATTATAATAAATTATTAATTATTAATTGTGTGTGTGTGTGTGTGTGTGTTATTATTATTATTATTATTATTACAATTATTGGGTTTATTAAATTATTAATTATTAAATTATTACATTATTATTTATTATTATTATTATTATTGAATTACATTATTAATTATTAATTAGTATTATTATTATTATTATTCATTAGTAACAATTATTATTATTATTATTACATTAAATGGTATTATTATTATTATTATTAATTATTACATTATTATTATTAATTATTATTATTATTATTAAATATTATTATTACATTATTATTATATTATTATTATTATAATTATTATAATTATTATTATAATTATTATTATAATAATTATTATAATTATTATTATAATTATTATTATTATTATTACCATTAATTATTATTATTATTATTATTATTATTATTATTATTATTATTATTATTATTATTATTATTATTATTATTATTATTATTATTATTATTATTATTATAAAAGTTTTGATTTTCTCCAAGGTTCTAATATATTTTTTTATTTCACATTATTGTGAGGTTTGCGTAAAATACTTTTTGAAAATAATTTGCAAGAGTAGAAGACATATTTGCATAGATTTCCTGACTCGGTTTCGTCTCTGCATAGAGGACATCAATACTTCAGAGGAAAGTTTTTGGAAGCGAATGAGTGTGTTTTAGTTGATAATACAATAATTAAAGCAAATAATATTTATTTTAACTGCTAATTTACTATATTTTATGTTAATATCTGATCTACGTTTTTTGACGTAGAAGGCCTCCCCAATCGCAATCTTAAGTTTCTGGACTTCAAACGATCTGTATAATATTGTAAAGTGTTTGGAAATATTACCTATGGTTGATTGACCATGTGGTTTGTGGAAATGTGCAAAGATTTTGCTGGGATTGCAGCGATCTTGGTATGCCCTATCCGACAATCTATTCGATACGTTTCAGCAATATATGTCGATATTTTAATGATCTGACTCAGGGCGATTCGTGGCATACAACGTGATGGGTATCGGGCACAGAATCTCTTGTGATAAAGGAGGAGGAGGATAGTTGTTTGGATATATGGCATAGTTTGACTTTAATTTTTGCGGTGTCTTTAGTTTTGAGGTGATAATTCAAAATATTACGAAGGCACTTCTCTTCCTTATAAAAATCTATACCATTGGAAATTTTGAAGAAGAAATTTGTTGAATTTTTCTGGATATTTTTACTTTTACAATTTTTTTATAAGTCGACAAATTTCTTCTTCAAAACTTCCAATGCTGAATCATATATATATATATATATATATATATATACTATATCTATATATATATATATATATATATATATATATAGCTCTTCACTATCATATCTGCTATGCTCTCGCCTGCTGCCATATATATATATATCGGTGGCGTATCCAGGGATTTTTTCGGGAATAGGACAAAGGTTTCTTCATTTATATATATATATATATATATATATATATATATATATATATATATATATATATATATATAATATATATATATTATATATATATATATATATATCTTATATATAATAATATGCATAACTAATATAATATATATAATATGTATATATCTATATATATAATATATAATATATATATAATATATAATACAATAATATGTATATAATAATAACCAACAATAACCAATATTAAGAAAGTTTGATTTTATTAAACATTCACACGTATAATATATGTAATAATAATATATATATATACTATACCTTTATATATATATATATATATATATATATATATACTATATATATATCATATGCTGCTATATACTATATAACTTATATATATATTCAAAGTGGAAGGGCCAAATATAAAATTTCTAAGAAAAAACTGGAAATATTTTATATAAATTACTAAAATCATCTTACTTAAATTGTTAAATTTAATTGCAGGGCATGAGAGTGAGCAAAGTCCGAGATAACATCTTCAGTTTTTATGTCAATATTTCGATGTATGTAGAGGAGGGCAAGTCCAGTAAGTCTTTCATCTCCAATAGTATTTCTCAAGTAGGTTATCAGAAGTCTTAATGTTGAAAAGCTTCTTTCTACTGAAGCTGTAGACATGGGTAAAATTGCCAGTATTTGCAACAAGATGTAAATATATGGAAATTGTGACTGCGAACAAGAAACTCGTCCGTCTATTGCTGTTTTTGGACGATCTGTAATGTGATGCCATTTCAACTTCCATAAATCCCGTTGACATTCTCTTTACTAAACCTTCAATTGGGCTTTAATCTTCCTTGTAAATGTTACACAATCTTTTTATCTTCTCATACGGCACATTTCACCTGTTCGGTATGACAAATTGCAGGAAGATATAATTTCTTTATGATTTAAAAACTTCTCTCCTAATGCTGATATTAAATCATCCAAAATTGGTAAACAAAATGGATGTGCAATAATAAGTCTGTGGGTCGGAAGTACGAATGCTGGGTCTGTATTTTTGGAATTTCTTAATTCTTGGTACAGCATTTTCATACTCAGCTCGGGTTCAGATGCGCTTACATATTCTTCAAAAATCTGCTGAAATTCTAATGTTGCATTTTCTCTGATGGCTTCAAGTTTAGTTTTAACTAAAGGACTTACGATTCAGATGCCCTTACACATTCTTCAAAAATCTGCTGAAATTCTAATATGGCATTTCTCTGATGGTTTCAAGTTTGGTTTTAACTAGATTCCGAGATTTGTTCCTGACAACGACGAATTATATAAAAATTAATTTAACACATCTGCTGAACTTCAAATTATTACGTTTGATATGATGTACTTAAAAATTTTAAGTATTATAAAAATTTCGGGGAGGCCATGGTCCCCCTAAACTACCACTGATATATGTATATATATATATATATATATATATATATATATATAGCATAATAACCAACGCATATATATACTATATATATACTATATATATATAATAATATATAATATGAAGTATGTATATGTATATATATATGTAATAATAATATATATGTAATATATAAATATATATATGCTTTCTTCATAAATATGTATATATAATATATATAATAACATAGCATATATATATATATAATATATAATATGTAATATATATATATATATAACTAATAATATATGTATGTAACCAATAATAATAATATGTTGTTTATGTATAATACATGCAATATATATATAATATATATATATATATACGCCATCATACTCATCTACATAACTAATATATATATATAATATATAATATATGTTATATATATATATACATACATAATATGTATATGTATATATGTATATATGTATACAACCAATAATATAATATATATATATAACAATATGTAACAACAATAATAATAATATATATCATAAATATATATAATAATAATAATATATCTAATAATAATAATAATATATATATATAATAATAATATATATATAGCATAACATATATATATAATAATAATATATATAATAATAATAATAATAATAATAATATCAATAATAACAATATAATAATATAATAACAACAATATGCGCCAATAACATCGTTTACATATATACATATGGATCATAATAATAATAGCAATCTTTTTAAATATATATCTGAACAAACTAAATTAACATTAATGCGCTGTAATATATATATATATATATACCATAAAAGCATAATATATGTTTGCTGTAATATATAATAATATGTAATATATGTATATATGTGCTATCTTCAACATAATATAATAATAATATATAACATATTAATAAAGTGTTATATATAATAATAATATATATATATATATATACATATAATATAACATAATATAATATATATATATATATATAATAATAATATATATAATAATATGTAATAATAATATATAATAATAATAATATATAATAATATTATATATACAATAATATATATATATATAATAATAATAATAATATATATATATATATATATATGTATATATATATATATATTATATTATATATATGTATATATATGTAATATATGTATTTATATGTAATAATAATAAAAATAATATAGATTTATAAAAATATCTATATAATAATAATAGCATATATCATATCTTTATATGTAATATACTCTATATATATATATATATATATATGTAATAATAACCATATATAACATAGCACTGCTCTGCTGCTGTATCTTCTTCTTACTCCTCATCTTATATATATATATAATGATCAATCATTAAATATAATAATATTTTGATAATAATAAAACAATACGATAATAACAGTACTACTACTTTACTACTACATAATAATGATAATAGCAATAATAATAATAATAATAATAATAATAATAATAATAATAATAATAATAATAATAATAATAATAATAATAATAATAATAATAATAATAATAATAATAATAATAATAATAATAATAATAATAATAATAATAATAATAGTAATAATAATAAAACGATAATAATAAATCATAATGATAATAATAATATAATAATAAATAATAATAATAATAATAATAATCAACAATAAATAATAATAATAAACAATAAATAATAAATAATAATATAAA
>JABUQX010128926.1:37500-45000 GCA_015478945.1 Trachelipus rathkii | reverse complement strand
CTGCATATATATATATGTATATATATATGTAATAATATTAATATATGTAATAACAACAACCAATAACCAATAATAACAACCTTTAACAACAACCAACCCAACCATATATATAGAAATGAAAATATGCGTAGAATGTATGTATCATATATATATGTAATAACATATATATATATATATCATATATATATATATATATATTGTAGCCAATAGCCAGCCAGCGTAACAATATGCATATATATATGTGTGTATGTAATATGTAATAATAATAAACTATATGTATATGCTAATAATAATAATAATATATGTATATAATAATAATAATATAATAATAATAATAATAATAATAATAATAATAATAATGGCAATAATAATAGTATAATAATAATATTAATAACAACAATAATAATATAATAATATATTAATATATAATATTATTATATGTAATAATATAATATATAATAATAATAATAATAATATATATATATGTATATTAATAATAATAATAATAACAATAATATGTATATATATGTAATATATATATATATATATATGTAAGTATATATAATATACATATATCTTCTTCTTCCACTGCTATTTGCTCTTTCTTTTAACCAACAACTTAATATATATATAATATATATATATATATATATATATATATATATATATATATATATATAATAGAAAGAATTTGAGGTGGGGAATCAGGGAAGGTGTTAAAAATGATGGAGGGAGATGGATGAGAGTGGAGGGTACGGATGATTTGGTTTTGTGTGGCAAATCTGAAAAGAGTTTGAGAGGATTGGTAGTGGGATTTGGCAGGGTGCGAAAAAGGAGGGGGTTTGAAAATGAAAGCAGTAGATGGGCGGGCACTCTTATCAATACTTTAAACTCTCAACAACTTAAAACTTAGTTTTCATAGTTTGCAAATTAAATATATATATACATACATATATATATATATATATATATATATATATATATAGCATATATATATATATATATATATATATAACTATATATATATATATATGCATGCATAGCAACTGTATAATAATAATAATATATATATATATATCTTTTATAATATATATATATATATGTAATATATGTATATCATATATGGCATATCTACTCATATATCTGCATATATATATATGTATATATATATATTATAATAATAATAATATATGTAATATATATGTAATAATATGTAATAATAATAATAACCAATAATAATAATATATATATATGTGTATGTATATATAGATATTATGTTAACTTTTTAAATTGTAACTATATATATATAATAATATAATAATATAATAATATATAATATAATAATATATAATAATAACAACTAATAATAATAATAATTTATATATGTATTAATAATAATAATAATAATAGCAATAATATATCATAAAAGCAATAATAATATAATAATAATAATAATAATAATATATATATAATAATAATATATATATATATAATAATAATAATAATAATAATAATAATAATAATATAATATAATAATAATAATAGCCAGCCATAACCAGCTCTTCCTTTCCAACAGCATAATATGTAACAGCAGCATATATATATATATAATATATATATGGTTATATATATTTAGTTATATATATATATATATATATATATATATATAATATAATAATAATAATATAATAATATATATATATATATATATATATATATATAACCAACAATAATATATATAATAAATATATATGTAATAATAATATATATAATATATGTATATAATAATATATATATATATATATATATATATATATATATATATATATATATGTGGTTATATATATTTAGTTATATATATATATATATATAATATATATATATGCATATATATATATATATATATAATATATATATATATATATAACCTGTAGTAATAATATATATATGTATACATATATATATATATACGGTATGTATATATATATATATATATATATATATATATATATATATATATATATATATATATAGCAACATATATATATATATATATATATATAAATATATATATATATATTTATATATATATATATATAATAACTGTATATATATATATATGTATATGTATATATATATATATATATATATATATATATCTTTCATATATAATAATAATAATATATATGTTATAATATATATATATATAAGTATTGGGCTTTGTAATAATATATATATATATATCATATATATATATGCATATATATATAAACCCAAAGGAAAGCTTATAAGCTGCTGCTGCTACAGTTCACCGACCCTCTATCTTTTGCGGCGCGATGTCGGTTTTCTCTTTTCATGGGGTGTATGGCGGCAAGTGCTCAGAGAACTTTCCACTCGCGGCGCACCACCTTCCGAGCACGTCCACGAAGCACAAGAGGTGCTGTGTCAGCACATGGGGTTTGTGTTGACGTAGTAACTCTGAACTTGTAATTGTAAGCTGCGGTCTTTCCTTCTTTTTCTGCCACACTCTGTTTCTGTGGAATTATCTTTATCTTCTGTGTTTCCCACTCCGGAACAATCTCCCTCCACTTCAAAAGCCTGATACTGTGCTCATCTGCATGTTTGCGTTAGATGAATATTTGAGGCGTTTCAGCACCCCCCCTCCTTGAATAGGGCTCAGCCCGTGAGTGTGTAATAATGGAATTGAAAATATATATATATATATATTTATATATATATATATATATACTCATATATATATATACATATATATATATATATATATACTATATATATATATATATAAATATATATATATATATATATATATATATATATATATATATATATATATATATATATATATATATATATATACTCACTGTTTAAATATATAAAAAAAACTATATATATATAAATATAAATATATATATATATATATACTCTTATATAATATGTATATATATAACAACTTATATATATATATATATATATATACTTATACATAATATATAATAATAAAATGTTATAATAATAATAATTAACATATAGGCATACAATATTTAAAAAAATATGTATGCATATAATAATATATATAGCTTTCATAATATATAATATATATATATATGATAATAACTATCAATATATATATAATAACAACCAACCTTCGCTAGCACGTATCATAACGCAACATATATGTATGTATGTAGCCCAATAATAATAACCAATAACCAGCATATATATGTAATAATATATAATAACCAACAATATATAATATATATATAATATATATATATATATATATATACTATATATACATAAACGATATAAAAAAAAATATATATAATATTGTAATAATATTA
The DNA here is from genome assembly GCA_015478945.1 of Trachelipus rathkii. NCBI lineage: Eukaryota > Metazoa > Arthropoda > Malacostraca > Isopoda > Trachelipodidae > Trachelipus > Trachelipus rathkii. The sequence goes on along the minus strand of JABUQX010128926.1, from coordinate 41,638 downwards.
TATATATATAATTTTGGTATTAGATGTAATTATTTTTTTATTTAATTATTATATAAGTAAACAATTCAAATCGTTTTAAAGATTTATTTTTTTGTTTATTACCAAAATACATTCAAGTATTTGTTTACTTTTTTTCAATCTTTTAAGTACATATTTATTACTGTTAATATTTGTATTAAAATTTTAATTAAGGAATTAAAATTTAGACTTTTAGTGTTTATTTTAACTAAATGTTCTTTACATTATATTATTCATTATATTTTTATATTATTGTATTAGATTATATTATTTTTTTCAGCCTAATATTAATATTATAACATTATGTTTAATATATTATAATATAATATAATATATTATTTATATATTTTCTTCTTCTTCTTCTTCTTCTTCTTCTTCTTCTTCTTCTTCTTCTTCTTCTTCTTCTTCTTCTTCTTCTTCTTCTTCTTCTTCTTCTTCTTCTTCTTCTTCTTCTTCTTCTTCTTCTTCTTCTTCTTCTTCTTCCTTTTTTTTTTTATTTCTTCTTCTTCTTCTTCTTCTTCTTCTTCTTCTTCTTCTTCTTCTTCTTCTTCTTCTTCTTCTTCTTCTTCTTTACCGCTATCTATTCTTCCTTTCTGCTCCTTTTTTTTTTTTCTGAAATTTTGATCGCTTTATTAAGTCAGATTTCCCTCTTCCCTCTCCCCCTTTAAACTATGTAAGTTTTCTTTTTTCTTTTTTCATTATAATCCTAAATTGCTGATGTAACTCTTCATCAGAAAATTAAGTAATAACTCATTTAGTAAATAATACATTGCACCCATATATAAATTATATCATATTTGTCAAAATAAATGTGTAAACGTTGTCATTTATCGCATCATAATACAGTATACAGTATATATATATATATATATATATATATATATATATATATATATATATATATATATATATATATATAACTATATATATATATATATATATATATATATATATATATATACTTAACGCCTCTCACTAACATGCGCCTCTGATAAGTGAAGCGAGAATAAAGTTGAAATAACAATTAATTTTCAACAAGAAGAAAAAGGAGATGCACTAATATCTAACAAGCAGAATTTAAAAAAAATAAATAAAAATAAACAACAATAGTAAAAACAAACCAAAACAAGAACAACAAAACAACAACAACAACAACAACAACAACAACAACAACAACAACAACAACAACATATAAAGCAACATATTAACAACAACAACAACAACAACAACAACAACAACAACAATAACAACAACAACAACAACAACAACAACAAAAGAACATTACAAATTGCCTGAGGGTAAACAGTGATGATTTGATGATTTCAGAGTTGCTTTTTACAAAGCTTCTTCCTATTCTGACCCTTTTTCAGTGATCGTGAAATGGGAAAAGGCGGATGCAGAATGACTCACAGCCTTGAAATTTTGATGTAAATTTTATCCGTATATTTTGAGAGGATCTGCAGATCTCATACATTATGTATGTTTGATTGTATGATGCTTGAATACGTTTGTATCTTCGTATGTATATGTATGGGAACGTGTACCTGTGAGTGTAAAAATGTATTTGCTGTATGTATATAAGAATGGTAATTCAATTAGCGTTTTATATGTATATATTTGTAGAGAAATAATATCATATATGCTGATATATATCATATATATATAATATATTTTTATATATATATATATATATATATATATATATATATATATATATATATATATATATATATATATATATATATATATATATACAGGGTGTTCAAAGACCTTACCTTAAATGAACATTCTCCCCAAGTCCCCCCAGAGGAGGGTATGCGCATCGGAAGACGTGCGCAGGGCGCAGACCGACATTTTTACGTAGTGTGTAGAGGTCCTATACGCGTGGGTAGCAGTTACACGGTGCCCGTTGTTACGTTATAGTGCAGTGCGTGTTGCTATAAACATGAGGTACAGCTACGCTGAACTCACAGACATGGTGATGTGTTATGGTGAGGCGAGGGGGAATGGACATGGGGCCCGTCGCATCTACGTGGAACGGCACCCCAACAGAAGACATCTTCACCATACAACGTTTGCGTCCGTCGTACGACGCCTGCGGGAGACGGGGACCCTCCGTTATGGCAACGTCGGTGGTGGCATTCGTGCTGTGCGGACACCGCTCGTAGAGGATGTCATCGTCGAGATGTTTATCAACAACCGGTCCTCCAGCACGCGTAGTGTGGCGCATGCTATGCACGTAAGCCATCCCACAGTGTGGAGAATCGTGCGGGAGTACAACCTCCATTCGTACCACCTGTGCAGGGTACAAGCCTTGGGGCCTGCCGACTATGCACCACGTCTGGACTTTGTACGGTGGTTTCTCCGGCAGTCTACACAGGATGCTGCCTTCCCCCGATACGTCCTCTTCACAGATGAGGCGATCTTTACACGGGACGGCTATTTCAACTCCAGGAATAGCCACGTATGGGACTACGAGAACCCGCATGCTATAGCCGTACGTTGTCACCAACACCGGTTCTCCGTCAACATCTGGGCAGGTATTGTTGGCCAACACCTGTTAGGTCCCGTCGTTCTCCCGCAAATGCTAACAGGTGCGGTCTACCTACAATTCCTGCAGACTACGTTGCAGGACCAGCTCGGGGTCCTATGTCCGGCAGTGCGACCATATCTGGATTTCCAGCATACGATGGCCCCCAACTTCTGCATCGATGCTCGGGCACAGCTCACGGTTGACTTCGGCAAACAATGGATAGGCCGGGAGGGACCCTTTGCCTGGCCACTGCGGTCACCGGATCTGACGCCCCTTGACTTCTACCTATGGGGGGCACGTTAAGGGTATCGTGTATGCGACGCCCGTAGTCAATACAGCGGATCTACTGCACAGAATACAGGACGCCTTTAACCTCATCAACCAGGATCCAGACGTGCTCTACAGAGTTGCTGTGTCGTTCCTAGGTCGATATCAGGCCTGTACCCGTGAAGAAGGCCGATATTTTGAACATACATTGTAACCGCAGCACTTATAAATACGTATGCCTGTACACGTGTTTCATTGTTGTTTTACCTACATGTGCTACATGTTCGGCACAACTCGTCCGATGGGAATACACCCCTCTGGGGACATCGGGTGAGATGGTTCATTTAACGAAAATGTTTGACCTACACATAACCTATCTACCCTATCATATATATATATATATATATATATATATATATATATATATATATATATATATATATATATATATATATATATATATATATATATATATATATATGTATATATATATATATATATATATATATATATATATATATATATATATATATATATATATATATATATATATACTATATTATATCAGCGGAGACCGTAACTTTTTTAAATGTTCCCATACTGTAAAAGTATGGTTTACAAAATTTTTCTTTAATTTAAGTTTGCTGTTATTTTTTTTTAATTATTTTATTTTATTATTATTATTATTATTATTATTATTATTATTATTATTATTATTATTATTATTATTATTATTATTATTATTATTATTATTATTATTATTTTGATTATTAGAATTTTATTAATTTCTTTATTATTTTTATTTATTTTATTAAATATTGTTTGTTATAAAATAATTATTTATTATGTATAGCATTTACAGTAAGAGATGCCAAAGGCTAAATTCAGGTATTAGAATTCAAATATTAATTATTTTTATCCGAAATGTGCATTAAGAGCATATAAATGTTTATTTTAAATTATTTTTCAAATCAAACGAGTGTTTTATTAGATTCCTAGGTAGAAAAAAAAACAAGTAAAAAATAAATTCACGAATGTGTATAGTGTATTATAACCGGATGGGTTGCCCCAAACCGGGTTGCAATAAGCGTTCATATCTAAGTGGGGGTCCAGGAATACAAAAGAACATTTTTCATTACTATAATTGTACACACAAACAAATCAATGATAATATATAATTTAATCAAATATTTAAAATCCTAACTATCTATCTAACCTATCTAATATATACACCAAAATATTCTCAATATAAATTCAAACACTTAATTCATAAAGTACACATTAATCGTTCTCGCACTTCAAATTAACACATAAAAGTTA
>JABUQX010128926.1:25000-27500 GCA_015478945.1 Trachelipus rathkii | reverse complement strand
ACTTTACCAAGTTCAAAACCAAGATGGTGGAACAATGAAATTAGAGATTCTTTAAATAATAGAAATAGGGCTTATAAACTTTGGAAGTCTTCTCCCTCAGTAGAAAATAATAATAATTACAAAGTTTGGCGTCGAAACTGCAAAAGACTAATTAGATGCTATAAAAGAAACTATGAAATTAATATTGCCCGGGAGAGTAAAATTAATCCTAAAAAGTTTTACAACTACGTCAATAATAAAAGTTCCATTAAGGAATCAATTGGACCACTACTGGACAATAACGGAAACCTAAAGTCGAACAATGCCGATGTGGCAAACATTTTAAATAATTTTTTCTCCTCAGTATTTACGAAAGAAAATGTAGATAATGTTCCTAACATGAAAGACGTACGGGATTTTCATGCAGATAGTATTTTAGATACATTTGAAATTTTAGAAGAGGAAGTTGCTTTCCAAATTGATAAGCTATTAATAAATAAGTCACCTGGACCAGATGGATTTTATCCGATGCATCTAAAAAATTTGAAAGATATATTAGTAAAACCTCTGACGATGCTTTTTAATAAGTCTTTACAAGAAGGGTTAGTACCTCATAATTTCAAACTTGCAAATATAACTCCTATTTTCAAAAAAGGAGATCGTAAGCTCCCGAATAATTACAGACCAATTAGCTTAACTTCTATAGTTGGCAAAATTTTTGAAGCAATACTAACTAATAGATTAGTTGCACATCTTGAAGATCATGGATTGCTCAAGAATTCCCAACACGGTTTTAGAAGAAATAGATCATGCTTAACAAATTTGCTAGAATTTTTTAATGTGGTTATTAACGATGTAGATAATTATAAATCTTTCGATGTCATTTACTTAGACTTTCAAAAGGCATTTGATACCGTCCCTCATCAAAGATTATTGGAAAAGCTTAGAGCTCATGGTATTCGAGGAAGACTTTTAAATTGGATTCAAAATTGGTTATTGGACCGACGACAACGAGTCGTTATTAATGGTGAATGCTCAGATTGGGCGAATGTTATTAGTGGTGTACCCCAAGGGTCTGTCCTGGGTCCAATACTGTTCATTATATATGTAAATGACATTGATGATAATATTTTAGGCAATATTTCGAAATTTGCGGATGATACGAAACTTGGAAATCGCATAATATGTGAGAACGACTATCAATTACTCCAAAGCGATTTGAACAAGATTGTAAATTGGTCAAAAACATGGCAAATGAAATTTAATACCGATAAATGTAAGGTTATACATTTTGGGAGTAGGAACAGTGAATACGATTACAAAATAGATGACTCAGTTATCAAAGTTGTCAATGAGGAAAAGGATCTCGGAGTATTAATTAATAAGGATTTAAAGTTTGCGAGACAATGTGCTGAAGCTGTTAAGAAAGCAAATAAAGCTCTAGGCTTTATTGCCAGAAACTTCGAATATAAATCTAAAAATATAATACTTCCTCTTTATAAAACATTAGTTAGACCTCATCTGGAATACGCAGTACAGTTTTGGAGTCCATACCTCAAAAAGGACAGAAAAAATTGAAAGAATTCAAAGAAGGGCAACCAAATTAATACCAGAATTGAGAGGTAAGTCATACAACCAACGACTACGCAAATTAGATATACATTCTTTAGAAACAAGAAGATTGAGAGGAAAATTAATAGAAGTCTTCAAAATACTAAATAAATTTGAAAATATCGATTACAGGCAATTCTTTAGATATGATTTTAACGATGTAACACGAAGTAATGGGTATAAACTACTTTGACATAAACGATTTCAAACCAATATAGCAAAGAATTTCTTCACTTACGATGTAATTGAGAAGTGGAATAGTCTATCTTATGAAATAGTGAACAGCGGCAACATCGATTTATTCAAGAAAAAGTTAGATAAACACTTTAAGGAAATTGGTCTGTGAACTTCAACTCATACCGAATCTTACTTTATTAAAACGATATAATTAGATAAGGTGAAATCAAACGAACTATTGAGATCATTTGATAAATGTTAAAAGTACATCTTAAAAGAATTTGGGCGCCGAACTTATATTGAACAGTTTTAATGTTTACCCCTTAGAGGTAAATTTACCGCAAATGTTTACCGCTGTTCTAGCGCTCTAAGTCGGTGGTCGCATTGATCACACTATCATCTTAATTTGTAATAACAGCTTTGATGTTCACCGCTTAGAGGGTTATTTCTAACGTTCTAAGCCGGTGACATCATCGATCACATTATCATAATATTTTGTATTAACAATTTTGATGTCCACCACTTAGAGGGTTATTTCTAACGTTCTAAGCAGGTGACCTCATCGATCACACTATCGTCTTAATTTGTAATAACAGTTTTGATGTCCACCACTTAGAGGGTTATTTCTAACATTCTAAGCCGGTGACATCATCGATCACACTACAATAATATTTTGTAATAACAGTTTTGGGGTTCACCGTTTAGAAGGTTAATTATAACGTTCTGCCGGTGA
>JABUQX010128926.1:0-2500 GCA_015478945.1 Trachelipus rathkii | reverse complement strand
ATACATACATACCTCATAGTACCTATAGAAAGAGAAATTGAACCCACGTCGCATCTCAGGAGCACTGTCGAGATCTTCTGAAACTTAATATTCTCTTTTTTTTTCAGACTAGACTTTGTCCAATCTATTGCTAATCAATCTTAGATATGAAATCTGTATAATATGCAGGAGAAAATGAGACCCTTGTATAGGTGAATTAATTATGACGAGATAATTATCTCCACACTCACAAAAATTCTTAGCAACCACTAGCAACAAATAACAACGATTGTGATTTAAGATTCTAAAGAAAAATGGTAATTACCATTAAGATTAAGAATTCAACCAATATTTACAAGAGATGACAGAGTTCGAGGATGTTTATGTATAGTTGAACTAATTATGACAAAATAACTATCTCCAAAATCCCATAAATTCTTAGCAACCACTCGCAACTCCTAGCAACCATTGGGATTTGAGGTACTAAGGAAAAATAGTTATTAACATTAAGGTTAAGAATAAACCCAATATTTACAATATAGGAGAGAGTTATCGAAAGTAAAGAAAATCCAACGACGTTTATAAAGGATGTGCAAAAATTAGAATTTAAAATTTGAATAGTTGAATGGGTCCATCTTCGGAGCACTATCAAGGCTAGCAAGCAGGAAGAGAATTTGTTTTATGCAGTGAATTCAAGAGACAAGTATAAAGATCAAAACATGATTAGATATGAAAGAAGTAAAAAGAATTTAATAAAAGTCGTCATCAAATAAACGGATTGCCACTAAAGAACATTGTTGAAAAAAAAGAATAACGTGAGAAATAAAACAGGGCCAATAATATGATCATATATATATATATATATGATATACTATATATATATATATATAATATAATATATATATATATATATATATTCAGGCAGCGACCCAGAAAACTTTTAACACCCCTCCTCCTCCAATCTCCTCCTCTTCCTCCTCTCTCGTCTGATCTATATATATATATATCCATATATATATAGATTATATATATATATATATATATATATATAATATATATATATATATATATGTATTTGACTCATCTTAAAATTAACGAGGAGAGTACATAATTTTTATAATATATATATATATATACTTACTTACTTACTTACTTCTGCCCCTGGCCCACCTTAATTGGAGGGCCACACTGCTTCCAGGAAGCCGGCTGCCGCCTCCGGGCGGTTCCACAGGTCAAGGAAAGAAGTTATAGAGAAATCGGTGCGGGGGACGTCGAGAGCAGGGCACCTCAGAAGAAGGTGCTCTATTGTGTCTTGGGCATTGTGACATCTAGTGCAAGTGGGGGAGGTGACGTTGTCTAGTTTGAATCTGTATTTATAATGCATGAGCCCCGGGTGGTGACCTGATCTGCTCCGGGCGAGGTCGATTTGGCCTCTTCTGGACAGCGTTTCTTCTCTAGGGGAGAGTTTTGGGGCGGGGGTGTTTAGTAAATTGTTATTTGGGCGGTTTAGCAGGTATGTGTTGGTTAGATGTGTATGGATATGTGTAATCCATGACCTATTGGGAGGGGGAGGAGGAATTATGTTGTATGTGTTGTAATAGAATTGAGCTGGTGAAGAAGGGGGGGATTTTAGTCTTTGTCGGGGAGGGTTGGAGAGAATTTGGTGACAAGGGTGGGATGGATTACGTGTTTTCTGATAGAATTGAGTCCCCACCATCTCCAAGTGTGTGGAGATGGGGAGGATGGAGGTTTCATCGTGTAAATGTTGGATTGGGGTGGTTTTTGTGCAGCCTGTGATAATTCTGAGGGCTGTATTTTGAGAAATTTGTAATTTATTTGTGTTCGATTTTGAGAGTGCTGGGAACCATGCTGGGTGAGGCATAGTTTAAATTTGTTCTGAGGAGTTGTTTATAAGTAGTGGTGAGTGTGTGTTTTCTGTCGCTAAGTTGTTTTTAAGATGGGGTTCGGAGGGGTGTTTAGTTTTCTTTGGGGTTGCAGGAAGTGATTTAGGTCGAGGGGGGGGGTGGAGAACGCATGTGAGTTCATAGAAGTCCTCAGTATTTTGGGATGATTTGCTTTAATGGAAGGGGTTGTTGTTCAGGGTGATTATAGGATGGAGGGAAGGTTGGTGACGCTGTCCAGGGTCTTAAAGAGGTTGATGGAACCGATTTAAGGGGGGAGCTGTCATTCTGTTGCTAGCTTAAACCAATTTTCTAATAGACTGTAATATTACTGGGACCCACCCACCACACCCCACCCTCCACCGATACCAGTTCTATGTTTACGTCTGGGTGTTGGGAAATAAGACTAGCACCAACAGATCCACACTTAGAGACCACAAGCGCTCACGTATCATATATTTGGGATTCGGCCTCAGGGTGGGGTAGGTAAATCTGCCCTGTGAAACAAGTTAAACCAAAAAATGGAGAGAGACCAATGGCGCCCTGTGGGACGCCATTTTGTAATTTGATCGAATGGGAGAGGTTGTTTTTGTATAAGACCTTAGCGAAACGGTTGGTGA
>JABUQX010128925.1:7500-15000 GCA_015478945.1 Trachelipus rathkii | reverse complement strand
CTCTGAGAGGAAAGTCCGACACTCTTACCTTTTGAACCTCCAGGATGGCTGTAAGCCCCCTACTTTAGAGCTGTTCGGACTTATGGACACCCTTTCTGAGGAGTGGATATGATTTTTCTACTGGAGAAGCTTAGATGAGAGATTTTCTGTTGTGTCTTTTTTTTGGAGCTTTTTTGACATATTTGTGAAGTCACTTTATATGTTGAATTTTACATTTTTTTGGCTATAACATCGATTTATTATTATTATTATTTATATTATTATTATTATTATTATTATTTAAAATAATAGCTTTGCATTGAGATTAAATCTCATTTCTAGCTGAAGATACCTCGAGTTCGGAGGGGAAATATTGCAACAATTACAAGTCTTCAACAAAAGCTCTTAAGTCCTGAAGAAATGATCTTGACAGGAATGGTTTTCTTCTTAGTCTTCAAAGGAAAGAGAAGCTGATTGTGCAGCTTTCAAAGGGACGTCCGACACTCTTACCTTTTGAACCTCCAGGATGGCTGTAAGCCCCCTACTTTTAGAGCTGTCGGACTTATGGAACACCCTGTTCCCTGCCCGGAGTGGATATGATTCTTTCTACTGGAGAAAGCTTGATCGAGGACGCTTTTCTTTGTGCTTTTTTGGAGCTTTTTACATATTTTGTCGAAAGTCACTTTATTTATTTGAATTTATATTTTTTGGATATAAACTCAATTAATATATTCTTATTATCAGTATTATTTTTTCAATTACAATCTATTATTATCACCTATTATTACCAAATTATTGATATAAATAATATATTCATTATTAATTTTTTAAATATTTGCTCTTCGTATTTTTTTTATTATTATTTTTTATTTTTATATTATTTTTTTTATTATATTATTATTATTATTATTATTCTATTTTATTATTCTTTTTTACTAACTTAAATAATCAATTATAATGTTAATAGTATTAATCATTATTATTGTTGTTATTATTTTAATCATAATTAATAATAATAATTTAGTAATAATAATAATAATACTAAACATATATAATTAATAATAATATAATAAATAATAATAATAATAATAATAATAATAATCATTCATTATAAAATAATTATGAACAACAAAACATAAAATAATAATAATAATAATAATAATAATAATAATAATAATAATAATAATAATAATAATAATAATAATAATAATAATAGATAATAGTAATAATAATAAACATATCCAAACAATAATAATTTATAATTTCCAATAAACTTTAATTAATTATTTATTATTATTATTATTATTATTATCTATTATATTATATATTATTATTATTATTAACATATTATTATTTATTATTATTATTATTATTATTATTCTCATTGTATTAGTATTATTATTATCATTATTTTTATTAAGTTATTATACTATTATTATTATTTATTATAATATATTTTTTGTATTTATAACTCAATTATATTATTATTAAATTAATAATGTATTACATATATTATTATTATATTTATTATATTCCTATTATCAATTAATTATTATTATTGACATTAATATTATTTATTATACCTTGCACTAAGGAAGTTTTGGGAATGGGTTAAATATATTTGCGGCACATTCCCCACATTATATCCATTTCTTTCGGATTCATCCCTGCTGAGAATGCTTGAAATACTGGAAGGATTTTGAGGCGGGCGGAAGAGACCTTTGGTTGATATGATCGGCTAATTGGGCTTACTCGGTATTAGGGGGAAACATCCCGCCGAAGCCGATGATTGTAGGTCGCTCTCTGGGTTGTAAGGTGATGAGGTCAATCTTACCGGAGAAGGGCGAGCGGCTTATTACATCTACTTAAAGAAGGACTCGATCTTCCCAACATTGGTTGCCTATTTTTAAGCACTAAGTCACTTTTATGTATATTACTGAAACACAATTCACCGTAAAAGTTATAAGTAAGTTTTTTTATTTAATAAATTATTTATATTTTTTAATAGTATTGCTTTATTATTTCGAAAGTTCACTGTCAAGTCCAAATTCAGAGGCGAATAGTATCTTGTTTTTTGGGAGCGCTTCTATTCAAGTCCAGAGCAGGGTAAACGGGTAAGTCACCCCATCATACGCAGAATCTTTTTGAAGAAGTGACGATCTACTCTCACGATAAAGACAATATTTGAGACACTTCAAGTAAGACAAGATATTCCGGGCCCATCCCAGGTTCAAAGTTCGATAATGTTAAAATCTTATTTCCTTATTGGTCTGCCGGAAAGAGGAGGAGGGAGCCAGCGGTTTAACGAGTCTTGAACGATTGGCCAGAAAATTGTTTTGGAAAGACAGATAATTAGAAGAATGATTGGCCGAAGAGTAAAGTTTTAATTTCACCGCTGTTAACAAGTGTGTGTAGCCTAAGTGTGGCTACAAACACCGTTTTTTCTGACGTCTGGCAGGAATTGAGCTTGCATCGTGAATTATGCATGAGGATCATTTCTTCAGATGGCCAAAGATGGCCTCGATTTGCGCGAAGAGAAGAGGACCAAGAAAATTGAGAAGACTTAGCCATTTTGGGCATCCTTGAGCCCAAAAACACAAACATCAAACCATTCACATGGATTTAATTGGCAATTATTTCAGATATATATTTCATTTTCAAATTTTATTTTTACAAGTATATATATATATATATAAATATATATATATATATATATATTATATATATATATATAATAATATATATATACTCTATAATATTATATAATAATATTTATATATACTTTAATATATATATATATTATATTATTATCGCAGCTACATGTGTGTAAGTCGAGTTTTGCCCTCTTATTTAATAACCCACTATTTAAATTTTTGACGAATATTATATATGTGAAGGTAAGTACTATATATTTTAGGGGCTCGAGCAGTAATACGCAAGAACTCAATCCAGAGGGTGTGATATTTTATAAAAACAGTATAATCCTATTCTATACCCCAAATAGAGGTTCAACATCTAATAATAATAAATTATTATAGAAGACATCTTATTAATTCATTTTTTTTCCATATTTTTCATAAGTTTAAAAAATATTCAATTCTAAATTTAAGTTGAATATTAAAAAAGATGATTTGCTGTTTCATTCATTATTAGAGATTTATTCTTTTTCTTATTTCTTCCTTCGTTTATTTTTTTCTTATCAAATTTTCTTTATTCTTTTTAAGTTTTTTTGTTGCTGTTTTTTTTTTGTCTTTGTCTTTCTTCTATTCAACTACGAATTTCTTCCATCCATGATCTTTCTTTCTTTCTTTTTTTTTAAGCTTTTTTCACATGTTCTTAATTATTCGTAGTATTTTTCGAAATATTTTAATTGCCTTTAATTTTGTTTTCATTATTATGATTGATTATTATTATTATTATTATTATTATTATTATTATTATTATTATTATTATTATTATTATTATTATTATTATTATTATTATTATTATTATTATTATTATTATTATATTATTATAGAATTATGAATGTTATCAGTAGCATTACTCTAAATGTTACTATGATCTTATTTTTTTTTTTTTTTTTTATTATTATTTATTCTCACTCTCATTATATTCTTTAAAAACCAACACACACACACCACACACACACACACACCACACTATATATTATTATATATTACTATTATATTATATTATATATATTAGCTATATAACATAAACTTTATATATACTTTATATATATATATATATATATATACTATATATACATATATATATATATATATATATTATATATATATATATATATATAATATTATATAAATATATATATATATATATAATATATATATATATAATACTATATATATTATATATATATATATATTATACTTATATAATATATATATATATATATATATATAATATATATATAATAATTAAATAAAATTAATAAAAAAAACACCAAACATATATATAACCAACTAAATAAACTCACATACATACTATCATATAATAAGTATATATATAATAATACTATATAATAAAAACCTCATAATTAATATATAATTATATATATATATATATTATAATAAAACTAAATTATATAATATAATATACATATAAATAATATATACATATATATAATATAGTATAATATAATTAATATATAATAATATATATAATATATATATTATATATAAATACTACTTATAATACATATATTTATTATATATACAATTCATACAGTATAATATATATATATATATATATATATAAATATAAGATTATAATACCACGATAAATACTAAATATATATATACTAAATATATAATATATAATAATACCTACCATATATATTAATATATAGTTATATATATATAACACAATTAGTATACATATAATATCCATAATATATAATACTTATATATCACTAATATATAACTATACTATATATAGGAGAGGTGTGTGAATAGATAATCCTACCCGCATAACAACCCAACATGACCAAAGATGGCGGTGTCTCTACCTGAGTAATAATACCCTTCTGGAGGGTAGAAAAAGTCCTATCCCTTGTCCATTATCTCCTGAGTAGAAGTCTAGAGGACCTACTGATCTACCTGTCATCTATTTCGGTTATTACTCTACTTGTGTAGTATTACTACTTTATGATTATATATAAAAAAGTAATCACTCACCAAATAAAATTATAAAAAAAATAATATATAAATAATATACATAAAAAAATATAACTGAGTATATGACAGAGAAATTATTAAAGGTATTTTTTCAGATACTTTATTGTCAATTTTATGATACCTGTTGAGACACACGATAATTTTAAATACAATTTCTATTGTAAGAGGTCTTATTCTTATTTTTCTTTAAAATTGAGAATAAAACTTGACCAAAGAGAGAACATAGTTACTATACACTATTGATAAAAAGATACACTTAAAGATTAGCTGAGACTGTGAGTTAGCTCTCGAGTGTTTCTTTAACGTGACGAAAAGGTATTTTCATTCTATTATTTTACATCTGATTTTAAAAATTATCCTCACTGATTTCTCTGGTATGTCCAAAGCTTCAATTGATTGTTTAGGATCACTTCGATATAACTCTTAAGAGTTATCAACTTTTAGTGATTGAATATAGGAAATAATATAAATAAACTAACGAGAATCTCAATAAATAAACTGACGGATACTTGTAAAACAGAAAAAGGTTACATATAAATATTTATATATATATATATAATATATATATATATATATATAATAGTTATATTAATTAAAAAATTATATACTATATATATATTATTATAGATTATATATATATATTATATATATAATATATCATATATATATTATATAATATATATATATATATATATATCTATATTATACATATTATATATATATTAATATACTATGGAGTTGGCATGAGTGAGTACTGACCCTCGAAAAAATATTCAAGATAATTATATGCATGTGAGTTAATAATAAAATAGCTAAATCATAAAAATAATAAAATTAATAAATAATAAATATATACTACTTTATATTATATTTACTAGTGTAAATGTTATATAAAAGGGTAACTTTGTTACTATCTTTCATTGAATAAAGAATTATATATATATATATAATTATACTTATAATATATATATATATATTATTATATATTATAATATATAATATTAATAAATATATAATTAATAATATAGTGATATATATATATATATATAATTATAATTAATTAATATATAATTATATAAAATAATATATAGTATATATATATATTAATTAATATATAAATATATATTATATATATAATACTTGGTAAATCTCGTTCTCTTCTTTTCCTGAACGCCATGATACGGCTATTTCGTGAGCGTTCTGAATAGGTCTTTACTGGTGATATTAATTAACTATTCCTATTTAACAGATTGTGAGAGTGGTATATATATTTCTCGCCCTAGAATACTTATTACATGAGGAGACTTGGTAGGTGGTACGCTTGACTTAATATCTCTCAAGCATATTTGGCCGGCTATGGCACACGTCACTGCTCTCCAAGTTCCCCTCATTTGGGTTTCTACACCCTTTCCTCTTTGCTTACTTATATGTCTAGTATTTATTTACTTTCTAAAATCTACTCTACAAATATCGCATTGAGTGTTTGATTGGTAAGCGACTTCTTCCTTTCTCTATCAATAGTGGTGTTCCTATGGAGGTCTTATCTTATCTCCTACTTATTTATCCTACTTATCATATTTATAATTGATATCTATCTCACCATAGCACATTCTAACTCTCACTATTCTCAACTATCTATGTAATAGAGAGTAACATTCGAACCACTTTCATTTATTCAACTTCATTCAATTCTGCTCCCTATAACTTATATACTTCTAAGGAATTGCCTTAATGAGTGTATGATATGATAGCAACTTCCAGTACATAGTTCGCTGCTCATGGATGCATCCTATATCTATATATACCTGCCACCTCTGTTCTGTGGTATTCTCTTCCATCATCTTCTTAGTGTAGTTATTACCTACTCAATTTAATCTCAATTCACTTTAATGCCGGTCTGTATTGCTCATCTGCCGAATTTGCGTTAGTGTGTTGATGAGTTTTGTTTGGATATAATACACCCCTACCCTATTAGAATAGGTAGCTTGCTCGGTATAGATAGCTAGGTGGATGATAAACATAAAAAATAGAAAAGAAAATATATATATATATAATAAATATTATATATTAATATTATTATTATAATTAATATATATATAATATATATAATAATATATATATATATAATTATAATAGTTAATATATATATATTAATCTATAATAATATATATATATATCATATATAAATAAAATATAATAAATTGTAAAAAATATAATATGTATACAACTGACATAAAATCTATATTAATAATTTAATAATATTATTATATATATATTTAATATATATATATATATATTAATATATATATATATATATAAATATATATATATATATATAATATATATATAATTATAATATAAATATATTATATATTTTAATATATATATATACTATATTAAATATATATATATATATATAATATATATCATATATTAATATATATATATTATATTAATATAATAATATATAAATATATATATTTATAATATATTATATATATATATATACTATATATATATATAAATATTATATATATATATATATATATATATAATATATATATATTTCCAATAATAATATAATAATAACAATAATAATTAATAAATTAAAAATAAAAATAATAATCAATAATACATAATAATAATAATAATAATAATAATAATAATAATAATAATAATAATAATAATAATAATAATAATAATAATAATAATAATAATAATAATAATAATAACAAAAAGGTTTTTGGGAATATTAAAAGTTAAAACGCCAGAAAATTAATTGGAATAAAAATATGAAGTTGTGTAAACGCAATAATGAATCCTA
>JABUQX010128924.1:17500-20000 GCA_015478945.1 Trachelipus rathkii | reverse complement strand
GTAGTAGTAGTAGTAGTAGTATAGTAATAGTATGATTAGGTAGTAGTAGTAGTAGTAATTTAGTAAATCAAAGCAATTGTTTAATTTTTTTTTGGCCCAAAAACGCAACCGCGGTGTTGACAAATTATGAACCCAGCAAAAAAAACCGCAACACCGCGGTTATGTAATAAAATTCTAGCTTCGCTCCCATCACTTATATATATATATATATATATATATATATATATATATATAAATATATATATATTATATATAATATATATATATATATATATATATATATAATTATATATATATATTAATTATATATATATATACTATATATATAATATATAAATATATAATATATATTAATATATTCAGTGGTGGGCACTTGCGCGAGTTTTCAACAAATATCCGAAAAGCGGCTCATCTTTCCCCCCTCCCCCCCCATTATGAGGTTTGGTAGGGTTGGGAGATTTCCGGAGGTTTGGTTTTGTAATATTTCTGGGCAACAAATGTGGTGAAGGATGTGGTGGGGAAATGTGGAGGTTGTGTAGTTTTTTTTGTTTAATTATTATTGTGGAAGCGACTGGTGTTTTTTTGTGATGTTTGTCGTTTAAATGCCCGTTTGTAAAGTTTGTAGATGTGTCTTTGTATGTAATGGAAGATGAGCTTTGGTGGTATAAAGGTTAGCAAGACTGTGAATTTTTGTGGGGTTTGGGTGTGGGAAGATGGTATCATAGCCATAAAGAAATTTTGGGTTTCTGGTTATTTATTCGGGTGGTAGGTTTCTTGTAATTCATGGCTAGTGTATTTGTGTTGTTTTAGAAAGACTTCTATTTCTTTGGTTTTATTGTGTAGTCTTTGTGTTGAATTGTAATGTGTTTATATTGTGGGTTTGTTTGTGTGATGTGTGTGTTGTGAGGGTGTTATTGTTTATGGAGTATAGACTTGGCAGATCCGGTTGTGTATTGAAGGGGGTAGCGTGATGAAGTTGGAACAGTGTTTGTGGATCCATTGTTTAAATCTATTGAAGTTTATGGAGATTCTCCTCACTATCTTGTTGCATATTGGACATGTTGCAGATTCTAGGTCCGGGGTTTTGCTTCTGTGTCACCGTGGATTTTTATTAGTAAATGGGCTGAGGCATAAGTTTTTGAAAATATGTCTCATGAAATGGAGTAAGAAATGTGAAATAAAGTTTGCAGAGCGGTGGAGAGTTCTGGAAATTGATCTCGGACTTTCCGGAAACGGCGGGCGGGCGCACATGCGGTCGCAGTACACCCACGGTCTCCCGTGGGTGTTAGGGGGTGAGAAAACTCTAAAGTTCTTCGTCTAGGTCGGTGAAAGACTTTCGGTTCGGTTACTTGCCGACCTTTTTCTCAGCGAACCTATATATATATATATATATATATAGGCTTTAAGCTCATATATATATATTATATATATATATATATATATTATAGTATATATATAATATATATATATATATAATATATATATATATATATATATATATATAATAGGCTTAGTAAGCTCGCACGGAACGGGTCCGGTTGTGGTCCCCCTCTCAGATACTGGCTGTGGCTCTGGATGAGGCTAGCATCGCACTTCACCGGATGTGGCTCCGCTTACACCCAGCACCGCACGACACCGGCTGTGGTTTCGGTTGTGGTTCACACAGCACGACACAGCTTCAAACTTAGGTTCCGGCTCCGGCTCCGACAACACATATTCGTGGTGGTGACTGGGGTAGTAGTAGTTGTAGTAGTAGTAGTAGTAGTAGCAGCAGTAGTATTGGTAGTTGTAGTAGAATATATCAAACGTAAATTTACCCGCTAAAAAAAACATAGTGGGGCTGGTACATCCCATTCGGAGTATGCATCTATACGTAACGTCGTCGTCTATGATGAGTTGACAACACTAGCAATCCATACATGCCTCCATACGTAACCTCGTCTACGACGAGGTGACACCACCACCTATAAATATACCAAGTGGGAAGGGGATACGACTTCTCTAACACACCCAAATGGAGGCTGGTAATAGCAAATTTAAGAAGGGTCTGCAACCCCTGCGGAAGAGCTATTGATATGTAACCTGGTCTACAACGAGGTGACACCACCACCACCTATAAGTACACCAAGTTTCAGGTGGATACGAGCTCTCTAATACCCACTAAAGGGAGGCTGAAAATTTAAACTTTAAGAGAGGGCATTCCAATACCGGAGGCCTACACGAATAGGCAACCTCGTCGTAAACGAGATTATGTCATCAAAACTGGAGATATTAAGTTTCAAGGAGATACGAGCTCTCTAACACCCCACCCCCTAAATGGAGCTAGAAATATATCATAAGACACCTATCAAAGCCGTCTCTCAACTACTGTTCTTTTCCTTAGCCGCTACCGTGGCTCAAACGGTAGAGCGACGGAGTCGCATGGCAAGGTCGTGGGTTCGAATCCTAGTTCGGATCCTAGGTAGAAATTACCTAGAGAAGTTCCCCTCCTTGAATAGGG
>JABUQX010128924.1:5000-12500 GCA_015478945.1 Trachelipus rathkii | reverse complement strand
AGAGGACAAACTCGTCATATAAATGTAACTTCATATATAAATAGTAGGTAAGAATATAGGGAATTAATCATCATGAGAAACTAAATTTGATACCCCCTGTAAATTATGTCGAGTATAGAAAATATTTACTTACAAAAATATATTACGTTCTTTAGTGTTGAATGATAATCAGCTATTATATATAGTAGAATTATATACCTATACCAGCTAAATTAATATATCGGCAGAAGCCAGTACTACCCTCAAACCTACTCCGACAATAATATAGCAAGTACAGTAGCCTATATAAGAAAACAGAAGACATCACAAAACCTCAGAAGAAAGCCGATCCCTCGCTCAATTAAGCGATATAAAAATGCATATAAAATAAACATTTTACAAAAAATTACAAAGTTTATTTTTATTAAAACACAACACAGTAATATCCAAATACCAATTTCAATGAGTAAATAAAACACCAATAATATTATATGATGACAGTGTTATGTGACAAATTATTAGATATTTATATTAAAAAAGATAATTTATTCCTTGGGTGATTATTAAGGGAAATTTATTCAACTACTGTTCTTAGAATAATTAAATAATCATTAACTTTTGTTACAAACAAATTTTTCTTGATATATAGTGCCCTCATCATAGCCAACCCGTTATTAACCTGCTTTGTACTTCATAGTACTTTCGTAGCCAAGTCTCTGAATCTCTTACGCATAGTACTGAAAGATCACTCTCATACTGTACTTGTATGGTGCTTGGACTGGGCGAGTTAAGTATATCATCAAACCCTTTTTTCTAGTTCGACTCGAGAGAAAGAAAGGGTTTTCAGTTCTCTCTTAAGATTTGGTTGTGACAACATTAGATCTTTAGTATCTTTCAACTACTCCAGTTTCTTGTCCTTTCAATTTGTATATAAGCTCTAGCTCTTTATTTTTCTTATGTCCTCTAAGTGGTAAAAAATTCTTATATTAAATTGAAGCTTCTTATTTTCCTTTAATAATCTGATTCAGATTGTTTATGAGTAGCATGGGAAAGAATGTAGATTATGTCATAATTATAGGCAGGTGTATTTTCTCAGCAGAAAACTTACGTAATTTCCATTGAAAGAGGTTTAATAGAATCCAGATACGGAATTATTAAGGATCTTTCTCCCAAGAAACTCCGTGATAGGGATTTAGTTGCTTAGGGATTGTTTGCCTGCTGGTGTTTGACTGAGTTACTACCACAACTCTTAATCTCGTGGTATACTTTCAGATCAACGCTCCCAGTATGACATCTCGAGCGAAATTTGAATGTAGCTCTCTCTCTTAAAGCACTCCTAATACGGCATTCCACAATGTGCTGAATGTGCTGCGAGGACCTCCTGAATACTATAAAATCACCAAAAGTCTTTTGGTATTTGAACCGAGTTAGACATTACATAAACTGGGCTATACTAACATCGCATAGCACTCGCTGAATCAAATATTCATTAAGCCATGATTATGAATATGGAATGACTTACATGCTCAATGATGGCAACTAGGTAAACAAAATAAAAAAAAAAAAAAAAAAATATTAGCGCTTAATTCTTTGTTGACGATATTATCCTTCAATTTAGGAAAGGGGTTTTCTAATGGCTTGTCCAATCATTCGTAAAAAATGTAGCTTCTCAAACACTCTGATGCCACTTTTGTGCGTTGTTCAGATCATCTGGTTTATCATAAAGTTGTTTGGTATAATATTCTTACTCAGAACGACTCGCGAAAAAATAAATAAAATGATAATAAAATTAGTCTTCTTTATAAGTTCCCACAGATATAATTGTTAGAATATTTCTGGGTATTGTGTATCAACAATCATTTATTATAACTAGATTTATAGTTTTGTTTTGAAGTTAGTAATGAAAGAATAATGTTATTTTTATAACTTTTTCGCAATATTGCTTGGACATCACTCTCTACCTTTGATACCAGACATTCGATTATATAGAATTACAGCGTAACATCGAATAACCACACAAAGCCCATACAGCATTTCTCGGGATCCAGTCTTCGGTTCGTAGACAATAAATAGGTTTTATTCGCAATGGTTTTGCGTCAAGCACTTTTCTAAGTTCTACTCAAAAGCCAATAAATTCACTCTTTTTTGAACTTCTAACGGTACATTCTTTTATTCGGAAAAATAGTCAGCAAACCCTTAAATGGAAAAATTATTTCCTTTCCAGAATATTTATCAGCGGTTTCATACTGTAGTAAGATATTACTGCGCACGCTTCCCTTTACCTTATTAACGATGATTTTCCTTTATGATATAGTGATAATTTAACTTCAACTAATAGAGAAATGAATCTCCTCACATTAATCTGAATCTGAACTATTGGTATGTTGTATACTCTCCCAAACACCCCCACAGGCCCCCTCCCTCCATTTTATTCTATCCCTTTTCATTAAATGGTTTATTCAATGAACTTTGATCCCGGGCATTCTAAATTCGTTAAGCGGTTCAACAATATTTTTCAGCTTAACTCCCTCCTCATGATGCTTACCCCCGAAGCTGGTAAATCGTGCGTACCAGAAAATTTCACACATGAAATTATATTAAGGTCATAATATTTTTTATATTCTTCCAAGATTTTCTATTTAAATGGCCTAATTTAAAGAAGTAATTGGATCTAGTGTATAAGCGAATTAACGATACTACCAATTTATAATATAAAACGTTTAAAAGATTTATATATAGAAAAATTTACACAAAACTGTAGACCTCCTTTGCATAATTTAATTATATGAATATAACTTTTTCCCTTAATTATACGTAGGAAATGAAGCCATATGAAGTAGGGCTGTACTTTAAAAAACTCTATGCAATCGTAAGAAAGATTGAAGTGTTGATTTTTTGATGAAAGATAGCTTAATTAAATAACTTATAAGGGGGGCAGCTACCCCCCCTCCCTAACGTACGTAGCCCACATATAGTATACCTCAGTATTATAAGATATATATATTAATTAATATATATATATATATATATATATATATATATATATTATATATATATATATATATATATATATTAATATATATATAATATATATATATATATATATAATAATATATTATAATTAATATAAGTATAATATAATTATATATATAATATAGTATAAGTTATATATATATATATATATTATAATAATATAATATATATATATAATAATATATATATAATATATTATATATATATATATATAATATTAATTTATATAATATATTATATATAATATATTAATATTTTGTAATAATATAAAATATATATATGATAATTATATATATATAATATATATATATATATAACTATAAATTATAATATTAATATATATTATGATACATGTATATGTATATATAATATAGATTTATCTATTAGATATTAGAAATTGAGAGTGGACCTAATATATATCTCTATTATTAATATATGTATATTTCTAAAGTTTAATGTGTAATAAAGTTATTTTATGTGAGCAAATAATCTTCTAATTAGAATAAAATATTACTCCATTAAAAATAATAGTAGTAATTATTATAATATTATAATAATATTTTGTAAGTTTATGTAAAATCGATACCTAATTATTTATATAAATTATATCTATTTCTAGGGCCTTTTAATTTCTAATACTCCCTAAATTAGTATTATATTTACAATTTTTATAATTTTCTAATAATAGTAATTACTACTGAATCCGAAATTATAAAGATATTATGAAGTTAATACTACTTTCTAATATATTAAATAATATTTACCTCTAATACATGATAAAGTATAATAGATATATGAATAAAATTCATAATAGTAATACATTTACCGTTCTGAGAGTAAAAAATGTAAAACTTATGTCAAAGTTGAACCATATATTGAGGTTAAAAAATATATATATACGTGAAAATAAAAAAACAACCGCTTAGCAATATAAATTATAAGTTATTATGAATTATTATACTTTTAATAATAATACTAAATATATAAATCACACAATATACTATACTAATCCTTAAAGATTATTTAATTTATTTATAATATTATTACATTATAATAATATGACTATTATACCTGTAACTTATATCTATAATAAAATATATATAATCTGTAAAAATATGATCAATAATATGTTATAACTCATAAGTCACGCATTTTCACTACTACGACCTACCAATGTAGGCTAGCTCAAATAATTAAAAATAAATAATATAATATCCTAACAACGAATAATAGCTTTTTAACATACACATTAATATATGCCTATCGCTATCCATAGTTTTAAAATATTCTGTAATAAATGGTAGGGCAAATATATAAATAGGTACCTCTAGGTTTATAATATTGCTTATTTTACTCATTATCTCGTAAAATTTATTCGCATATAATAATGGCATTTATTGAACGGAACAAATTTATATGATTCCTTAATAATAGGTATCCTATAAAGTAGTATTAAAAATTTTAATTTTTTACACTATAATAAACTACAATATAATTGTAGACTCAACTGTCCTTCATAGACGTAATTTTTGAGAATATTTTAATATAAGAAATAATATATTATCAAAATTAATATAGTATAAATATAACTTAAACATTAATTCATTAATTAATTGAGATCATATATTTTAAAATACAATATTAAAATAGTAATAATAATAATTTAAAAGTGAGTAAATCTGTTATAATAATATATAAATTAATATATATATAAATTGCTATAATTAACTATATACTTAGTACCTAAATTAATTAATACCATTAATCTAAGGTATAATAGATAATATAGTAATAAATAATAATAAAATAATAATAAATAAATTATTGTCTATTATAATCATTTCATCAAATTATTTTCTTCAAGTATATAAATATTATATTTATTATATCTAATTGGTTATAGGTATTTTGAAAAGTTGACTATTAATTAATATATTTAATAAATTTTCCAATGATTCTTCTAAATTAAGATCATGAATAAATAATTGCAGTAAAATAGTTAATTAACTAGCATTTAAAATAATTTATTAAAGTTACCCATTAAAATAAAATTTTAATACATTTAAATATTGTATTTCAAATTCATGATCCAAATTTATAAAAAAAGATTGTTTGTTAAAAATTTACAATATTTGATATATATTTTCTATTTAAAAATTATTTTCAAAAATGTCATGAGGACAGTGTCCACAATTATTGTTTTAGTGAAAAAAAATTAAAATTTTAACCCTTTAAGGACCATAGGAACAAATTTGTTCCGTTTCAAATAAATGCATTATATGCGAAAAATTTCGATCGAAAAGCCAATATTAAAAACTGGACCAATTATTTGCCATTTCAGAAGTATTCATTCACACGAAGCATTTAAAAATTTTCGGTTGTTTGTTTTTTATTTGGCCTAAGCCTACATTGGGTCGAGGTGAATGCGTGCTGTGACATTTGTCATTTTTCAGATAATATTTTTTAGTAGTTACAGGTAAGTCAATTATATGAATAATGTAAAAAAATATTCTTTAGGATGTATATTGTGTGTTTATAGTGTTTATAAAGTAAATACTTATTATTATTGGACAAGAGGTTGTTATTTTCAAACGGTTAAAAAATTTACCAATGGTCAACTTTGACATAAAGTTTCATTTTTCTCAGAAAGGAATGTATCTGGATTTTATTCAAAATCTCTTTCAGGTGGCAATATAATTGAAGAGGATATCATACCTAATAATGATTATTACAAGGAGATAATTGAAATAAAATTTGGTAAGAAAAAGTTAAAATAATAATTTGATAAAATAAATTAGGCTATATACTACAAATATATGTAAGCCATTCTAATTTATGGGATTATTTTTCATTGAGATTGCAAAAACTTTACATAACTTGGAGAAATATACATACATATATATATAATATATATATATATATTATATATATATATATATATATATATATATATATATATATATATATATAATATATATACGGTCTATATTACTATATATATATATATATATATATTATATTTATATATATATATATAATATATATATATATATATATATATATGTATTATATATATATATATATATATATATATATATATACGGTATATATATATATATATATATATATATATATATATATAATATATATATATATATTATATATATATATATATATTTATATATATATATATATATATATATATATACGGTATATATATATATATATATATATTATATATATATATATATATAATATATATATATTATATATATATATAATATTATATATATATATATATATATATATATATATATATATTATTGTACGGTATATACTATATATATATATATATATATATATTTATATATATATATATATATATATATATATATATATATAATATATATATATATATATTATATATTATATGGGTAAAATTGTTTTAGTTCTACTGTTACTGCCTTTTGTATATAAAAAAAACAAATGTATATATATATATTAATATATATATATATTATTAATATATATATTATAATATATATATATATATATATATATATATTATATATATATATATAATATATATTATATATATTATATATTATATATAATTATAAACAAAGTGATGATGATGAAGATGTTCCTGAAAATAAGCTTGGGCCATCTTGAGGAGGAAGAGCCTGCTGCAAATGTCGAAGCAGAAGGGCATGCTGGAACTTCACATGCTGAATTATTAGCTGGTAGGATCACACGAAGGCAGGATTCATCACCCTGGCGTATTATCTTAGAAGAGAGTTCCTCTCGAGATATTCCAGAGTGGGCAATTAGTATTCCTCATGGTAATTCCCTTCCTCAACCTATTTGGTATTTTAGAGAGTTTTTTGGCAATAATATTCTTTGATTTTATAGTAAGGGAGAGCAATTTATATTCAACTCAGTGAAATGTAAATAAACCACTTAGTCTGGATAAAAATGAACTAGAACAATTTTGCGAGCAATCTTTATATTGTCAATTACGTATAACTATAAATTATACAAAAATAACAGGAAAAGACATCTATGTTAAAAAGGCCAAATACTCGCTAGTATAAACTCTAGAGCTTTAGAATATACCCATACTCGACTTATAAACAAAAGTGATTAAAATACCTATTTTATAACTAGAAGGAGGGCCGAATGAGAAAGACAAATTAACCTAAATATTTTAATCACCCATCTTCATACAACTTCTAAACCTTAACATATAATATATAAAGCGCCAAATGTAATACTATGAATTTTTAAGGAAATGCAATCGAATATAGATAAGCTAATTCAAAGTTCGTCCATCTCATTGAACATAATATCTAACTCTCAGTAACAAAGAACCAATTTACCTATTAAGACAGGACGGCAAGTAATATCCTACTCTAAATGAGTCCCATCAAATTTGTAATAGACTCTAGTAATAGACGAAGATCGCAAATTCAATACCTTTTTAAAATT
>JABUQX010128923.1:20000-27500 GCA_015478945.1 Trachelipus rathkii | reverse complement strand
TTATTAAACTCAACCCTATCCAGAATGTTAGTGAAACTTGAATCACTCTAAATATGAGAACATTATTTCAAACAAGGGCGGATGAAACCTAGATATTGTTGAAGTAGCTGTGTGTAAGTTTGAAATTCTGTGTGGTCTGAACAGAATCTCCAACTTCAGGGATGACCCATTTTTAACCATCGAGAATTTGAGGTTTCCAAGATAAACTATTGCTTACGATAGGTTCAGTGAATTTTTCATTGCTAGTAGAGAGTCGGCAATGCCATAGAAAGAGAAAGGAATGAAAAGATGTGAAGGAACTAAATTTTTAAAACTTTAGATTTGATAAGGTTTTGGTGATCACATAGCAATGCGATTAGAATGACCAAGTCGGAATAAGGGAAAGGATGCTGCAGACTTAAAATGAGGTGAGAATGAATGTTTAATTCATCTGCGTTGGAGTGAATAGGATTAGGAAGAAATTAAGAAGATCGGTAATTAAAAATAGCGAAAAGGATGGGAAATTTCTGAAATTGAACAGAGGTTTGAGAAGCACCAATGTTAATAGGAAAAGAACAGAAAGCAACCCCATTAAAAAAAACTGAAACGGAATTATTTGAAAGGAACTTGAGATGAGTGATCAAAGGTAAGAAGGGAGCCAGAAGTATACTTAATAAACAGCAACGCAAATTATACCTAATCAAAAGACTAAAACATGCCAAGTTTCACCATAACGTATTCCTAAAATTATTAATTGTGGAAGATTCATTTATCAGTAACCCAAGAAAGTTGACAAATATGGAGAAAAATAACGTGGCTATTAGAAAGAAGGGAATGAGACCCCAGATGATCTAGGATTTAAAAATTAAGAATTGACGAATTTAGAGACAATAAAAGAGCGATAAGTCATTTGTTAGAAAGAGCAAGATAGCTATCATTATCCGGAATCGGGTGGGTATCTTTAGGGTTCAAAATATGTGAAAGTATTAGTTTCTGAAATTTAGAGTTGAAAATGAGGTTGTGCCAACTCTGTGCCGGATACTTCCATTATATAATCGGAAGAATCATACCAAAGCCACTAGCCTCTCCAACGCTCATGCTGATAGGGCTCTTTGCACCAGATTTCACTTGATCTCTAACAATGTTATATGAAACCTAAGAAGAGAAGTTGAAGGAGATTGCTATTTTCAGTTGTAGTAGTTAGATTTCAAATGAAATCTAAAAAAGTTGTCCTTTTGAGTAAAATTGTTAGCTCAAGGATCTCTAAACATTTGGGTCTTTCAGTTAGAACCAACAGACCATTGACTTTGCCTGGAAATTCCGCTATTAGGACTCATTCAGTAGAGAACAGTCATAGTATCTCTTAAGAAAACTATAAAATATTGTCCACAGTGTCTGGTTTACTTGAGCAGAGTGTATTTGAGAGCTTACATATCCAAAATACAAAGCCAAAACTTAACTCAGATGGGTCTTCAATCAGGTTATTTTATTTTTATTTTATTTTATTTTTTTATAATCTTGCTTTAAATCAATTTTAAATTTATTATTTTATTATAATACCATTGCGTCATATGATATTTTCCTGTGCTTATTTTAAAAATGCCATAATACACAACCAACTAATTCTCTGAGATTTTTGTATATAAACGAATGTCATTGTCATTCCGCATTCCTCTTAAGACTGTCAACAAAACAGGTAATATATTACAGTTTATTATATTAACAATATTTGGGAATAATTTTAATTACTGCTTTATTGTTTCCCTATTATTATTATTATTATTATTATTATTATTATTATTATTATTATTATTATTATTATTATTATTATTATTATTATTATTATTATAATTATTTAATTTTTATTAATTATTTTATTATTATTATTATATTATTAATTATATTATTATTATTATTATTATTATAGTATTATTATTATTAATCATTATACTATATTATTATTATTATTAATATTATTATTATATTATTGTTTATTTTGTAATTTATTTTTTTCTTATTATTTTCTATTATTATTATTATTATTATTATTATTATTATTATTATTATTATTATTATTATTATTATTATTATTATTATTATTATTATTATTATTATTATTATTATTATTATTATTATTATTATTATTATTATTATTATTATTATTATTATTATTATTATTATTATTATTATTATTATTATTCTTAAGCCTTATTAATTTTTATTTTGATTAAAATTATACTTAGAAGTTTAATATTATATTATTTATTTAGTAGCCTATAATAACTCCTAAGACTCTTTTTATTAATTACAATTATTAATTATATTATATATTATT
This sequence comes from Trachelipus rathkii, assembly GCA_015478945.1. Taxonomy (NCBI): domain Eukaryota; kingdom Metazoa; phylum Arthropoda; class Malacostraca; order Isopoda; family Trachelipodidae; genus Trachelipus; species Trachelipus rathkii. The sequence continues at coordinate 25,186 of JABUQX010128923.1, read as the reverse complement.
ATTATTAATTATGTATTGTTATTTTATTGTTATGTTATTATTATTATATATTAATTATATTATTATTATATTATTTATTATTATTATTATTATCATTATTATTATTATTATTATTATATTATTATTATTATATCATTATTATTATTATTATTATTATTATTATTATTGTTGTTATTGTTATTTCATACTATAGTTTTATTTATTTTTTTTCATTATTTATATTAGTAGTATATTATTATTATTATTATTATTTATATTATTATTATTATTATTATATTATTATTATAATCTTATTACTATTATTATATTATTATTACTTATTATTATTGTTTTCGTTGTTGTTGTTGTTATTATTATATTTATTTTCATTATTATTAATATTAATATTATTATTATTACTATATTATTATTATATTATTATATTATATTATTATATTATTATATTATCTATTATTATATTTATTACTATTAATTATATTATTATTTTTATTATTATCATTATTATTATCATCATTACTTAACTCTAAGAATATAATTTTATTGTGCTTTTAATATTTATTTTAGCTGATGATGGGTTTGGTTAACCCGAAACGTTCTATTAAATGACATCAAAAGCTTTTGTTCTTATTTTGAATATATATATATAATATATATATATATATATATACTATATATATATATATATATATATATAATAATAGATTATATTTTAATTTTATATATATACTAAATATTTAATATATATATTATTATATATATATAATATATATATATTAATATATTATATTATATATATATATATATATATAATTATATATATATATACTGTATATTAAAAACTATTAATTCCAGAGTTGCTAAAATGACAACTAATCAAGAAAAAAAAAGAGGTATTTCCTGCCGGAAACCTTGAAATTGCCAAAATTAAAAAAGACGAGAGACTGGATCAGCTTCCAATATTTAAAAGTTATTCGTCCTTTGAGTTTAGAGCTGAGTCATTCGATTTTTTGATATTCGAGCCTGAAAATCGTTTTTAAATTCATTTATTCGTTTAAAAAGCTTATTGGGTGAAGACCTTAAACCTTAGTTATTCGTGCTCATCGCCATTATCGGTATTTATAAAACATTCTAGTTAATCATTCGTTTATAATTTATACGTTCGGCAGTCAAAGAAGCAATCAACATCAAAGCATATTTTTCAAGTAATTGGAGATCGTTTCTTCAAACATTAAATTATTTTGGAAAGCTTAAGACGGGTTAACTACTTTGTTTCTAAGCCTGAGAAAACAAACTTTTTCTCAATAGCTTAAGATAATCGTATGTGTAACATTCCGCGTACCTAAATATTCAGGTTAACGTGAAGACCCTATGCTCTCCAGGAATATACCTCTAAATAGTCTATAATTCGGTATAGGAAATTAAAATTATTACTCTATTGGCAAACACCAAATTCTTTAGAATTTATCCCATTCTTAATCTGAACGAAATAGTCAGATTTACGTACTTGCAAATCATCATCCAAAAAAAATAAATGATATAATTCTTCAACTTTAAAAGTTATTTTCTCTTTAAAAAAGTCAAATTTATTTTCCAAATTATTCAGCAAACTACTACCGATCGAGGTAACCAGAAATTCATCAAGTTTAACAAATTAGTTTAAACTTTTATCGCGTTTCGTAAAATTTCCTACGTGGAAACTATTCGTACATTTTTATAGGTTTGTGTGAAGCAGATTTGCTTAGTTTAAATATTCGGAGATAGACAACTCTCTTGATTAAAAAATCGTCTTTCGTATAAGACTGAATTTCAAATTTTGTTAAAAACACACAGATTCTTCATAAAGAAGTTTGCACTTTAAAATATCGTTGCGTTCAAATAGTCTGATTACAGATGAAATTAATTTAAAAGTCGTTTCATATCTTTGTAGAAAGACGTCGATTAAACTGTCTGGCTCCTGAAGGTACCAAATTCCTTGTGCACAAAACCACAGCTGTCGAAAAAAAACAATAATCAGGTTTTCACCTTGGGACTAGCTCATACGTGCTTTCTTCGGAAGAGGAGAATTTTTTTGTGCCATTCCGCACTTTGCGTTTGTTTTCAGGATCGTACTCAAAAAACCCATGATTCATCGCTTGTTATAACTATCCAGAAAATTGTGCTCCATTTCGAGTCTATCAAGTAAAACATTGACAAATTTTGACCCTGTCCGCTTTTCACAAACAAGTCTTTCGGCACTAGTTTTGCACAAATATTTAGCATGTGGAAATGGTTCGTTAAATTCTATGAACTGCATTTATCCAAACCAGTTCTTCTGCAATCACCTCCGACAATGAACCGGCGGTTTCCTCTCCATCACAGCTCTTAACAAACTTCCACAGTTTCATCGTTGTTGACGAGATTGGTCTTCCACAACGAAGTCGTCTTCAACATTTTTCTCGCCCTCTTGAAAGCTTTGTGCTTACTTTAAAAACCATAGTTCTTCGATTAGAATTGCATTCCCATAAGCTTCATTTAAAGAAGCAAATGTCTCAGTGGCAGACTTGTTACGTTTCATACACATTTTGATAGCGTACCGCTGTTCAATATTTACCTGCATCGCAAAAACGTAACGAGGATAGAAAATACGCCCATACACAAAAAGATGTAGCGCAAAAACATAACGAGGTTAGACACGCCCATACATAAACAGATGTAGTGCAAGACTGGACGTTTATAAAATCTGTTAAAACTGCGTATGGGATATGTAGCGCTAGGTAACAGCTACTCAACTTGTATACGTCACGGAGGGGCTACATTATTTAGTCGTTCATGGGATATTCAGTAAACTTACTTTTGGGACAGAGTATATATAATTATGTATATTATTCAGGGATGGGCAGTAATGTGCTATATAAATCCTAAGTAAAATATGTTATTGTTATCATCCCAACAAAATTTTTAAATGTATTTATATTTAATGGGAACGAAATGCAAAAAATAATTTTGAAATTATGTAATGGCAACTCCTCTATTATATTCAGCCGAATGGATACTTGGATAGCCATTATTCGTTACTCATTACGTTATATGCATTGCGATATTTTGATATACTTTCCAATTATTTTTTGGGGGGAAACGTTGGGCTTCTTTATATCTGTGTTGCTAAAGTGGTAAAAGTTACTTAACGGAAGCACGTTAATAGTGAAAATTATATATGTAGTGTATATCAATCGAAAGTATAAATAAAAATAAACATTTTTAGGAGCGAAAACAGAAGTTGCTAAAGTAATTAAATTATTTTGTGACTTTTGTTTCGATCTAGTTTCATGCACGTAGATTCAGATTGAATAAAATGAATAAACTTTGTAGTGAGCGAAGCGTTCTCTATACTTGTGAATTAACGTTAACGAGTTAAGATTTTTTCCAACATTCGTCCCACGTCCCCCAATATTCTTTTTGAATGTTTAAATTCATAACTAATGCGAACATACACACAAACCACCCACACCTACACCTACACTTACATACACTAAATTCTCATACAATCTCCGCTATTTCATTAGAGCACGAACAGTCACCTTTTTTAATTGATTGAAAAATAGCGTTATTTAATGGTAATGATTCTTACACTTTTTGTTTCAATTTTACATAATGTTTTTGATATTTATTATGCAATATTTTCATTCATTTGACCAATTTTCGCAAAAAAAATGAAAATTTTATCGTAACATTATGAAATTTGTAAAAGATCGATCGTTTCTATAATCGATTGTGTCTATAATATATATATATATATATATATATTATAATATATATAAATATATATTATAATATATATATATATAAAATATATTATATTATATATATATATATATATTATACTATATATATATATACTATATATATATACACATATATAAATATATATATATATATATATATATATACTATATATATATCATATATACTATAAACGTACCCAAAACAAACCTGCCCAAAAAACTAATTTTACTCTTTTTTTTAACTTTTTAGTCTATTTTTCGTCAGAATTTGATGTAAACACCATGAAAAGCATATGACAAAACCATTTCCAAATTTGTAGCAAAATTAAAATGGTTTAATAGAACACTTAGTTATTTCTTATTTTCGATTTTTTTTTTTTAAAAAAGTAAAAAATTTGATCCGTATCACGAAAATTCTACACCAAATGACGAAATTTAAGCCTAAACTATTCTAAATACACTATAGAAATGAAAAAAACGGGTTGAAAATAATAAAAAATGTAAAAAAATCTAGGAAAAAAAGATTCAAAATACAAAAAAAATAAAATACGTATTTATTGGCATATATTAATAAAAATATATATAATATATATATATATATATATAATAATATATATATTATAAATATATATATAATATAGTATAAATATATATATAATATATATACTAATATATAATAGATAGATATATATAATATATATATATATTTATATATATAATAGGCTATTTATAAGTGGTTGACGTCCAGGAGCGAAAATCAATAATTAATGTATCGTTATTTTAATAATTTTGGGGTAAATACATTAAATTTCGTAACCTAACCAATCTAACCTAACCCTAACCTTACCTAACCTAACTTAGACCTAACCTAACCAAACTTAACCCTAAATTAACCTAGCCTAATATTAACGGAGTCAACCCCTTATAAATTCCATATACTATATATAATATATATAAACTATATATAATATATAATATATATAATATATATATATATATATATATTATATATATATACTATATATATATATATATATATGGAAAAACGCTTGATCATTACCGTTACCTGAATAAGAAGCATCATACTCTGCCGAAAGTTTCAAAATTAAACCACCTCATCTAACAGCCCCTTTCCGTTGCACGTGACCAAATACCGCCATGCCGAATAATGGCTAAATGAAGGTATATAAGAAAAAGAAGAGCTCCAAATGTTGAACAATGCAGGTAGAGAAACAATGAGAGCGAAAAGAAGCTTTCGAATGCCTTTGGCAGCCTATAAATTATATTATATATATAATATATATAAATATATATAATATAATATATTAATATATATATATACTATAATAGATATATATATATATATAATATATATATTATATATATATATATATATATATATATATATATATATATATATATATA
>JABUQX010128923.1:0-7500 GCA_015478945.1 Trachelipus rathkii | reverse complement strand
TATATATATTAATATATATATATATTAATATATATTTAATATATATATATCATATATATAATTATAGATATAATTATAATATATTATAATATATATAATATATATTATTTATAGGGTATTATAAATTATAATAATTATAAAATTTATATTTAATAATATAATAATATATATAAGTTATAATAATTATATTATAATTTATATCCTGGAGTTGACGAGAGTTGAATCGGTGTAACTGCAAATTTTAGTATGCGGTGCCCGGTTGCCGGTGCACTTGAGTGGATATCGCTCTCGGTGCTGTGTCCTAATTGCACGGTGTCCCACGGTTTAGTCGGTTGACGCTTTAATGAGCAAAAGAGCCCTGTGCGGTTATTTTAATGTTATTGTATCTCAAGTAGTCTCTGGTTAAGAATGACGGGTGGTGCGGTGCGGAGCATGTTAGCGGCTGAATGGTGGTGGTGCGCGAACCTCCTCTGGTGCGGAGCGGTGCGGTTGCAGGTGTGACGCAAACATAATCCGGTGCGTTCGACAACACTAAATTTAAATAATATATATATATATAATAATATATATATATATATATATATTATATATATATATATATAATATATATAATATATATATATATATCATATATATATTATTGTCACAAGATGGTGAGATCACAAACAAATAAAAGCGTGACAATTCCCGGAATTCGTTTTAATCAATAATATATGTAGAGCTGTTGTCTCAAAGAATGTTCTTCGTTTCACAAAATCGCAATCGCAGGAACTTGAGTATATAAAAGTCTTGTAATCTTATTCCTTTTCACAAATAATCTTTGAGATATGCACACGCGTCCTTCTACTAGTACCAATATTCCTTAATTGTTGAACTGTTAAAAAGCCTCTTAAGTAATCTCTTCAATTGGTTTCTCAAGCTTTTAAATTCCGACTCTCTCTCTCTCTCTCTATTAGCACAATTCGTTATTGCAATGGTGCTCGAAAAACAGAATGTAATGTGTTAACCTCTCCTATGGATGTAGTCCTTTAGATAGTTTTCAGACTTTCTTAGTAGATGTGTTTATGTCCATTTCATGTGACCCAAATTTCCACTTAATGATTACTTAGTCTTTCTTTGATAATAATCTAAGATGACTATCCTTTCGAATGAAGCCTCGAAGCGTCCTCTGTTTCTGAGAGTTACTAAGAAAAGTTCCAAGTCACAATAAAGTCTTCAATTGATATCTTCTAGACGAGAGGTTGGTCTACAGCGATTCAAGAGATGAACGACCGTCCAAAATGATAGGTGATCATCCGACCATTCTCGATGCGGGGAATTAATATCTCCTATTTATAAGTCTCAAGGTGTATCAATGCCGTGTGTTAAATACAGTAATGAAGTAGAAGTTTTCTTTTGACTTTTCTTCTTTTCCCATAAAAAATGTTGATTTTAATAATGACTCGATGTAGACTATAGGTACGGTCATCGCAATCCCACAGTAATAATCTAAAAAACAATTTTCAGATAAAAAAAAAACGCATTTCTACAAATTAAATACAATTGTCTTTTCTTTCGGCGAGAGATCTCATTAATCTGATGATTTGATGAATAATTACCCCATAATTAAACGTTATCATATAACGGACGTCCGTCTTCAATTTATGAAGGCATTGTTTTCCTTAAAAACAAACGTTTAATTTATCACTTTGTATTCATCAACTGGAATCACAGAGTACTAAACATTCCGATGAAATCAATAGTATCGCCAAAATAAGATGAAAGATATGATAGTGCTTTCTTACATAAAATGAGTTTTAATTAGTCTCCATACCATGCTATATAAAGTACCTGTTTTTACATTCTTTTTAATCGCTAATCCTTCTTTGCTCTTTTTAGCTTCTTCCTCTAAACTTTCTCTCAATTCTTCTTTATCTTCTTATTAGTTCTTTCTTATAAGTTTTCCACTTACATTCATGGCGACATTAACCCCAACATTACCATTATTCGCTACTCTGAAATACAGTGCTCAACATTTATCGATTGTAATTAGATTCATTACCTATCTGAATCTTTCCCATGAGAAGGTCTTGAACTTTCAGAATAAATCTCATATTCATTTAAAGTTAGTTGTTTCCAATCCAATAAAATTTTCAACTTCTCCTTAATTACAGTATAGTCGTTATCAATTTAGGTCCTCTCTTTTTTAACTTTTCCAAAGGATTTAAATCTCCCTCTTCTTAGTTCTCGACTTATATCTAAAGGGATTTACCTTTAGGTACCTTCAATAGATTCATGTTTTAGATTATATCTGTTACCAGATTTCACCAGTACCATTGTCTGAACCACTTTCACCTTATCCAACTTTTGAATTCTATTGAACTAATATTGTCCAACTCGTGAGAATGTTGCAGGACTGAGACTTTGAATCTTTCTCAAAATCTAATTTTACAACGGCAGATATGACCTTCTGACTCAAAAAAATTGTTTTTAACCAGACCGCCATGTTTATAAAATTTGAACTTTCAAATTAAATACCGAGTTATTGGTATTGAAGTTTCATCTCGTACTTGATTTCTTGTAAAACGGATCTGAGATAACTGAATTGATCATTTTCCGCTGAACCAATAAATTTCCACTCTCAATTAAAAATTCTGCTAACGGAGCGAAACCCATCTTCGAGTATTTCAGTGTCTCAATCGCGAGCAACCATTTTCAGCTGCGCCTTGAGATAGTGTCTGCAGCCTACACTTACACTTTCTTCAGTCTAACTTCAATTTGAAAATGATTGATCTCTCTAGCAATTTGCTTTTTAAGCAATTTACTATCCAACAAATGTATTTATCTGAAATTTTTCAAGTCACATATGAGAAATGAGAATTCAGCAATAAATTTTTTTCCTAAGTATGTATCCTGAGTACGGCGATGTAAATCTGACAAATTGAATATCATTAGTGAGTTGTCTCTAAATAATTCGGTCAATTAACTTTTTCTGCCACTTATCTTTGAGCTCCATGCTCCCGTACCTATTGTTCCTTCTCATATCATCATTAAAGTCTGCCGAAATTCTGCTAACCCAGTATCTCTCAAGTCAATCTACGGACCTTTTACATCTTGTTTAGGACCTGTAACTCCGTATACGGCTCGCGCACTGACTTTTCAATCTACGCCCATCGGGCATTTTCTCTGCGTTTCTCGGCATGGCGGTGTTTCTATCACTAGGTCATAATAGCGTCATCGAGATCCAACGCTTCAAACCCATCCCCAAGCGTAATAAAGAGTGTGTTTCGAACGAGTTATCAATTTAACTATTTACGGGCACGTCCCTAAATCGTGTTGGTCTCACGTAATTAAGTAGAAATCTGTTTTCTATACCGGACTTAATTATTGGTTAAGAGTCTGTAAAACTATTTTATTTTAACGATGACAACTGTTAATCAACACCCCTTTATACTTATAATAAAATCTATATTCCACAAGCAAATGGCACATTGATGCAAAATTTACCTTTCATACCATTAAACTCACCAAACGAATGTTTATAATTTTGGACCTTATTCCCTGCAAGCTCTTACTTCCCAACGTGTTCCTGATGACAGATGGTGTATTCTTATGATTTACGATTACAGCATAACAACGTGAGCGATTTCTCAATCTATTATACAGACCTATTTCGCTATAATAATCTGTCAAAAAACATACATAGATCGTCTTTCGTCGATCAAATCCAGAGTTCCTTTATATTATATTTAACAAGCACACAATAGATGCATAAGTACATCCAGGAAGGTAATCAATCTTTAATTTGTTGCTCAAATTGGTAATCTATTATAATTAATCTTGTTAACATGACGATTAACTAGCAACTTAGGAAGCCAGAATAAATCAAGAAATAGTATAATAAATGAATTTAATATAAATGGGAAAATATCGAACGAACAAAAAGAAATTGTCGACGAGCTTAATAAATACTTCGTAAACATTTTTACACAAGCTGTGGCAAATACGTCTTTCATTCTAGCCACATTCCAAACCTTTCTAGAACACTGCCGTTCGTTAAGAAGTTAAAACAGTAATTGCTGGTCTGAAATGATATTCACATCATGCCTAATAATATTTGCAAGCTCATTTGCCGACATAATTGCTTCCCACTAAAACACCTATTTAATATATCTCTTCACACCGAGATATCTCCACATTCCTTAAAAGTTTCTCGTTTAACCCAATTCACAAAATGGGCGATAGCTCAATTCTTCAAAATAATAGGCCGATTTCAATTACTCAAATTATTAGTAAAATATTTGAGAAACTAATATTAAACCAATTAACTTAATATTTAATTCAAATAATCTCCTCAATAATATTCAATTTGGCTTTAGAAAGGGAAAATCGACATCTGAAGCTCTTTGTATGTTTGACTGAAAAAAATATATGAAAATATAAAACGTAAAGATTCTTCATTCATTTCTTCCTTAATTGCTCCATTCCATTCCATTCCTCTCTCTCTCTCTCCTCTCTCTCTTTCCTCTCTTTCTCTCTCTCTTTCTCTCTTTCCTCTCTCTCTCTCTGCCTCTCTCTTCTCTTTCTCATATATATATCTCTCCTATGTATATTATTTACTATACTATATATATATATATATATATATATATATATATTTACTATATAATAACATGTATGCTTTGTATGTGTGTATTGATTTTCGTATGTATGCGCGTCAGCATAATGTATACGTATGCAACAAGCATAACACTAATAGGTTATAATATTCTTTAAAGCAAGTTGTATGTATGTGTAATTGTAATGTGTGAAGTGTGTGTGTGTATGTATGTGTTAATATGTATGTTAATGTCATTAATAATGTATGTTATGTGTATGTGAAAGTGGATGGAATATAATATGTTGTGTGTATGTGTGTGTGTGTTGGCAATAATGTGTGTATGTATCGTCAATATGTATGTGTGTAATGGTGGCAATGTGTATGTATGTTGTGTGGCTGTGTAATGTTATGTGTGTGTGTGTGTTGTGTATGTGTATGTGTTATGTATGTTGGCAATGTGTATGTTATGTATATGTTAATATTATTATTCAATGTTGTAGCATATTTGTATGTATGTATATTGTATAACCTTCGTGTGTGTGTGTATGTTGTGTATGTGTGTATGGTGTGTATGTGTTATGTGTATGTATGTGTATGTGTATGTATGTATGTATGTGTATGTATTATGTCTTCTTGTATGTATGTGTATTATGTGTGTGTAGTAATAATAATTGTGTGTATGTGTAATGTGTGTAATGTATGTATGTGTTATGTGTGTGTGTGGCATGGTACGCGTATGTGTATTGTATGTATGTATGTATGTATGTGTATGTGTATGTATGTATGTATGTATGTATTGTATTGTTATGTATGTATGTGTATGTGTATGTTATGTATGTATGTGTATTATTGTGATTGTTTATTGTATGTTATTGTATTGTATATGTTATGTATGTATGTGTTATGTATTGTATATGTATGTTGTATATATTGTATGTGGGTTGTGTAATAATAATATGTGTAACGATATTTAGTATATATATATAACTATGTATGTATGTATGTATATGTGTATGTATATGCAGCATTTTGTATTGTATGTTATTGTATGTTATGTGTATGTTACATGTATGTGTTAGCCATGTTGTAGCCATGTTCGCCCTTCATTGTGTATATATATGCATATTACTATATATATATTATATATATATTGCTATATATATATATTATATATATATTATATATATATTATATATATATATTATATATATTATATATATATTATATATATATTACTATATATATTATATATATATTATATATATATTATATATATATATATATATATATATATATATATATATATATATATATATATATATATATATATATATATATATATATATATGCTGCTATATATATATATATATATATATATATATATGCTGCTATATATATATATATATATATATGTAACAACATGGTATATATATTATATATATATATATATATATATATATATATACTAACGATTTATTAAACTCGTATAACTCTTTCACTGTCTCATTTGCAAATGACATATCGGTATCGGTATTAATAAACGATAAAAATACGGAAACTCTCTCCCAGAAAGCCGTAGATATTTTAGACAGAATAATGACATGGATAGATTCAAATAAACTTTCGCTGAATGTACATAAAACGTCATATTTTAATAGCAATTAAACTATGAGAGACAATTTCAACATCAACTTAACCGAAATTGATTTACAAAGAGCTCCATATGCTAAAATATTATATTAGGAGTATGAAAAATTAACATTTAATTAAGAATACACTAAACAATTAGTAAATAAATTGGCGAAATATATGTATATACTAAAATCACTAGCCAAATTCATTCTACGATATGTACTAAAAAGATATATCATGCTCATATACACTCCCATTTACTGTATTGCCTCCCAATTTACGACAGTGTTAGTAAACCAACTACAACTCGATAACTACTATTCAAAAGCATTTTATCCGTCTACTAACTGCTACTAGATACTTTAATGACCACACACCACCCTTATTTTAAAAAAACTTAAAATCTTGCAGCTTCATGACTTGCTCAGGCTATCGTTTTTAAAACAACTCCAGCAATTTATTAATACCTAGACTTCGTAACATTCAAATTCGAAGAGAAGTAAATCTGCGAAACAGTTCACATATTAATTATCCCTTCTGTCCTTAGATACAAAAGCAGTTGGTTATAAAATCGGTGAAACTTATATATGCATTACCATACTAAATAAAACAATAAAAGGTCGCTAAAATCACTGACTCACAAATTCAAAAAGGAATTATATTAATCGTTATTATTATTATTATTATTATTATTATTATTATTATTATTATTATTATTATTATTATTATTATTATTATTATTATTATTATTATTATTATTATTATTATTATTATTATTATTATTATTATTATTATTATTATTGCATCTATTATAAAATAATAATTAGGTCAATTAATATTGCTGTGGCTAGGAAAAGTAATTTTAATCATTACTTTGGTAACGTTTCTATTATAATCAATGGTGAAATAAACATGTTCTTTATTTTTATAAAAAAACAAAAAAACAAAAACCAATGATTTTTAAAAAGAAACAATAAAAACCATTTTTTGTTGTTTTTTACCTTTAAAATCAATATTTTATTTTTTATTTTTAATTACATAGCATTTACATCATTTATGTTAATTTTTATAAGTTTTTTCAGCAAAATATTTATATTAAGCACTAAATTTTTTTTTATTTTAAACAGACATTTTTTTTACTTTTCTCAGAAATATATTTGGGATTATTTTCAATTTTATATATATATATATATATATATATATATATATATATATATATAGATATGAATATATATCTCTTCCTATATGTAAATATAAAGATATGCTATATATATGTAACTCTACTTGCA
>JABUQX010128922.1:0-12447 GCA_015478945.1 Trachelipus rathkii | reverse complement strand
GCTATATTTCCGGATAAAAGACGATACAAAGTGTGCACTATTTCTACAAGTATGTTTCTGGCAAGATTCAAAGCGATTCTTGGTTTAACTGAAAGCCGCCGACTCAAAAACCATTAGTTGAGCATATATATATAATAATATATAATAATAAATATTATATAATATATATATATATATATATATATATATATATATAATAATATATATATAATATATATATATAATATATATATATTATACATGAATATATATAGTTATAATTTCAAATTGCTATAAATATATATATAAATATATAATATATATATATATATATATACATATATATAATTAAATATTATATAATATATATATATATATATATAAAAGCTTTATAAAAATTTTAAGCTGCCCCCCCCTAGTTGGAAGGCTGGCGGACGCCATGGCAGACCCTAAAGGACGATGTTGCACGCCAAAATTTCATCCGCTAGCGCAAATTACGCAGATGAACAGACGCAGGCTTTAAAGTGAGGGAGATTCAGCAGGAAACACAGAAGATGGAAGAGAGTTCCACAGAACAGTGGTGGAAGGAAAAAAGGAAACAACGCAGCAACTAAGCCTGGAAGTACCAATAATCTACACAAAAAACTCCGTCCGCAGATAACAACACCCCTTGTGCTACTAGGGCGTCGTAAAAGTGTACGCGAGTGGTAAGTTCTTTCGAACACCTGCCGCTGCGATACCTATAGAAAAGAGATTAAAGCACCAACCATCGCGCCCGAACCAAAAATAAGAAGGTTCAAGTGAATGAAAGACATAACGGTTATAAGCTTGGCTTAGACTCTACCCTGTCCAAGAAGCCGGGTTTGAAACAGAGCCCCCCAGATGATGAGAAGCAGTACTCTAATAAGCCAGATGAACCCTTGTATAGCTTGGAGTAACTGAGAAGAGAAAAAAAAAAGTCTCGGCAGTCTAAGAAGAACTCCCAGTTGTCTTTGAGCCGCCCCCCAAAGCAACCGTTGTGATGGTGAGTTTCCAAGACATTTTTTTTATTATTAAGGCCAAGGAGTTTATATTGTCATACCAGGAGAGACGAAAGAACCGTCAAAAGAAATAGGAAAGTTAGAAGAAGTATTTTAGAAGGGATTGTAGAGTTTGGTTTTTAAAGAATTGAAATTTCAAGAAGGTTGAACGACCCCACCCGCAAATTCGATCTAGATCAGCGAGAATAGAATCGGAAGGATGAAAGAGAGGAATTTCTAAAGTAAAAGATGGAGCAGAATTGAAATGTGAGTTGAAGAAGAATGAAGTCAGTCATCAGCATATGAGTAGATAGAGATATATGTGCAGGTGAGAAGATCATTAATGAAAATAGGAATAAAAGTAAGGATGAGACGAAACCTGAGGAACTCCACGTATTGACAGAAAAAGAAGAGAGAAGGGCTATTCGTAAACAAGAAGGTTTACACTTGAAAGAAGCTAAGACCATAAGTAAGCAAAGAGAAGGAGGAAAACCCCAAAGGAAGGGAGCTTGCAGGAGAGCAATTGATGCGCGTGCCAGTTACCCGTCAAATGCTGGATATGTTCAAGCGCACACTACGCAAGTCTGCAGTAGTTCCTAAAGAGCGGAAAACCATAAATCTGTTTATAAAGGAAAGTATATCGCCAGTAGACTATGAACACCAAAAGCCGTATACTAGCGATCGGAAAGTAGAGAATGAGGATTCCAGATGGTCTAAGAAGGTGAGAGTTGAGAAGGTTTTCAAAGATCTTAGATAGAATACAGGAGAGCTATAGGGCAGATAGGTAGAAGGATCAGAGCGGCTTCCTTTTTTTCGGAATAGTTTGGAAGGTGCGTGCTTCCAACACTGAGGGAAAGTGCTAGTTATGGAGACATAAGAATATAGTTGAACGAGGGGTGGTGTCAGCACGTAAGCACATGCACTCAAAACTCGGGTTTTTTCAACCCTGTGTTAAACATTACTAAACTGGGATAATAACCGAGTAAATATAACCACATTTTAGCCATTGAGAGGAGCGTTTAGGGAAATTTGAAAAAAAAAATATTTTTCCCTTATCGAAATCGAATCTAAACAATTTTAAAATCTGATAAGAAAATATTTTAGAAACTCGTACATTAAGTTAACGGTTAACGGATGTAGGGGAAAATTTTAACTCGTTAATAGTCCGTTACTTCTTTTCGAAATTAACGAAAGCGTTAAAAGTTAACGAAAAATTTAACGAGTTAATTAACGGATTAACGCTTTAACGCGTTAATTCCCACCTTTATATATATATATATATATATATATATATATATATATATATATATATATATATATATAATATATATATATATATATATATATATATATATATAGGGGAAACTTCAGATTAGGGACACATATATATCTCGAAAAGTACGACACTTACAAAAAAACCAATTACATATTTGGAATCAGCGTATAAAGGTTATTACCAGAATGTAAAAAAAAATAAAATAATAATACAAAAAAATCTGGAAAAGTACAGCACTTACAGAAAAACCAATTGCATATTTGGAATCAGCGTATAAATTTTATTACCAGAATGTAAAAAAAAACAAAAAAAAACTAACCTAGCATAATATAATAATAACCTAACCTAACCTCACTTTTTTTTTTAAACACTTTTAAACTTAAATATTTTTTAGGCAATTTCAAGCTTTGAATAAATGATCACGAAATTATATAATTTCATTTAAATTAATGCTGCTTAGACCGAGTATTTGTGATTTTAAGAATCATTAGTTCTGAAATTTTTCTTCATATGTGACTTATGTCATGCAAGGCATTTTTTAAGATCCTTCACATTTTTATTAATAACTTTTTTCATGCTTAATAAACCTTAATAAAACTTTCAGGCATTATTAACAAATGAATAACGGTTCCAGCTTTGTAAAATTCATCAAAATCAGTTTAGTTTAACATAAAACAAATAGTTGTTACTTTTGAATTCTTGGATTTGGTTTTCGAGGATAATCGCATATAAATATTGAAAGTTTTACCTACATTTTTTAGCCTTTTTGAAACAAGCTATCTAAATACGCGAGTGCTATTGTAGTAGTAATTCGAATCTTGAAAACTTATTAGAACTCTATAGAAACATGTAAAAATTGTTAATAGCACTCTTGAGGAAAGGTGAAAAAAGTAAACCGGTTCTAAATTACCATCATTACATAAGAAACATGCAAAAATTATCATTTCATTTCTTCAAATGAAACGTTTTTAAAAATTTCATTTTAAATTACCATAAATCAAGTTAATTAACGAGCAACTAGCAAAAAATAATGCACTGTGGTTAAGGCATTGTGACGTAGGACCATTTCAAAGTTTCAGTAGTAAAATAATAACATTTGGCACGTCTGAGCAGAATTATAATAATAATAATAATAATAATAATAATAATAATAATAATAATAATAATAATAATAATAATAATAATAATAATAATAATAATAATAATAATAATAATAATAATAATAATCTAAAATAATAATAATAATAATAATAATAAAATAATAGATAATATAATAATAAATAATAATAATAATAATAATATAATAATTAATAATAATAATTAATTAATAATAATAATAATAATAATAATAATATTACTATTAATTAACTCAACTTACAAGCTTCACATTTTGTACTTACTACTACACTACTATACTATACTACTTACTACTACTATACTTACTAACATACTACTAATAATAATAATAATAATAATAATAATAATAATAATAATAATAATAATAATAATAATAATAATAATAATAATAATAATAATAATAATAATAATAATAATAATAATAATAATAATAATAATAATAATAATAATAATAATAATAATAATAATAATAATAATAATAATTGTAAACTAAAATTACTAACTAACTACTGGTAGTAGTATTAATATATCGACCACTACTCTATCTTCTCTCTCTCTCTCTCTCTCTCTCTCTCCTCTTCTCTCTCTCTCTCCCTCTCTCTCTCTCTCATCTCTCTATAATATATATATATATATATATATATATATATATATATATATATATAATATATAATATGTATAATAAAATTATATATAATATAATAATATATATAATATATATATATATATAATGTTATGTGTTTAAAATCTTTCTTCCTTCTACTACAACAATCTTGTGTTTCGCTACTGTTCTCCTAACAGAAAGATCACGCACTTTTTTAATATCTACTACTTCTCACGAGACTGTATATCTTCTCATCCAGAATACTGAGTTCCTCTATTAGATGGATTTCAATGTGACAAAACACTGAATGGTTGGGGTCCTCTCATACTGATTTAGGTTGGTAGGAGGCCGAATCATTTAGCATTCTCAACGATCTGGAGCCAACTAATTAAAGAACCCACACACATTCTCGGATCGTCCCAACCAATCTTGAACACATTTGACCTATGTTTCACCACTAGTTCTTCTCTCTATAAATACACCACCTTCGCTCCTATTGGTAAATCTGACCACAACCTTACATCTCTTAATTTTAATACTTTCTCTCCAACAGCTCCATCCTGCCCTACGCGTTTTTTCTGACACGGCCGATTGGGGGCCTTTCGTCGCTTCTACTGCTAACTATAATTGGAATGACCTGCTTTGTCTTGTGACCTTCTACTTCTGACCGATAAGGTGGTGACGTAATCTGATGGGTATGAGCAGGTTCATTCCTTCTTTGACTAAATCTTTATCTCCTCATAACCCATTGTTCGATCGTGCTTGTTCTCTGGCCATTCAGGCTAGATACATTAATTAGATACAACTAAAACACAGCCTCTTTTTTTCGTAGCTTCGAAGCAGACTGCTCTCTCACAGTTAGAAATCATAAACAAAGTCAGATGTTTGTTGTTCTCAGATTACAAACTTCGTTGAGCTCCACATTGTACTGGTAGGATTGGAATTTTATTATTTTCATATATATATATATATCCGGCCCTCACAAATGGTGATCTCGGAGTGGGGAATCGCTTGAGAGAATCTTGCGTTTCTCCCTTGTCCCCTCAATCATAGTTGCTCAGGAAAATCAAAATATATATTTATTTATTTATTTTTTTGAGTAATGAACAATACCTTATAGCAAATCGTAATTCTTTAATCTCCACAATTATAATACTAGCATTTTCATAACACCCATTATACAATATTATATCATCTTTAATTTATTCAATTAACTCTTCAACCATAATTTTGATGGCCAGGAAATTGTAAACACTCGTTCATAATCGCAAAAAGTATTTTTTTTAATAAACTTTGTCAGTTATTTGAAATTTTTTTTTTTTTTTTTGACAGAAGGAATAAGATCACAACATTCTCTCCCACACCAATTACTTACATAGGAAATGGTTAAGACTACTACTATTAAGGAAACCCACTCATGCTTCCACGAGCAAGAAAGCATTATAAAATAAAAAAAAAAAATTTTTTTTTGTTACTCGATTCTACCCTTCTCCTGGTTACCATCGCCCCCGCTATTTAGACTATGATAAACCCTTATATTTCTCAAATTCTCTTCATCTTCTTTCCCTTGTTTTGAAATAACACATTATTTTTAGTTATTCGTAAGACCCTATATGGACACCGAATACCTTTCTTCTAATTTACTAACATTAATACTGTTGATTTCTAATTAGTACAAATTTTTCCTTATTGAGATCTTTTGGAACAAAAATATATGCTATTTTTGTATACAACTTAGTGCCAAAGGCCTTCGCATTTAAAAGCCACTAATTTCGTTTGGTAGGCAGCTCTTGACTGCCGCGCATTGAGCGGTTCCTTTGCAAGGAGATCACCTGGGAACAAAAATTCTGCCGAAACATCAAAATGCGGGCGTTACTCCCTCTTCGTTCATAGAACTTATCCTCAAATCAGCTACCACACCAATGGGAAAGAACTCTCAGGCCACTCTAGGCCCTCGCATTTACTATCGTTTATCATGCATCTTAGGTTATTATTAGGGTTCTGGTCAATTTTTCACAGAATTCCTTACTATTTGGGGCACTTGGTGCCGTAACAATATTTCAATACTGAGCAGGTTGCAGACATCGCAGAAAAAATTTGCAGTGAATTGAGTTCCGCGATCCGACAAAAGTCTTTTTATAACCCCGGTAGAATGGTAAATACTTCGCATTATCAAAACATGCAGAACGGGAACCTGCAGTAGCCTGTATTCAGGGGATCGGCAAAAAGGGTGGATAGAAGATGAAACACCAAATAAATAATTTCCCTCAACTATATTGGCATTTTTATCATAAATTTGAATTGTGTCAAACTTCTCCGAAACCTCCTTGTACCTCCCCCATTCGGGGGAAATCCTCCTAGTATTCTTGTTTTTCTGACAAATATTGCAACCTTTCAATTTTAATTTTACATGAACATGGTAATAATTTGAATACGAAATCTGCCCTCAAAACGGTCAATGTTCTTTTTAACTCCCAGGTGGTTCGTATTTATGTATATCTTTGCTATCACATCGTTCTACCCAAATTTTCTGGAATTATATCTTGCGACTCCTGTTCGAAATTGTCCAGTTGCTAAAGATAAACGTTTGAACGTTGTTAAAGGCAAATCATTTATAAAAATCATTCACATCCAGAAGGCTCTCCCCCTTTCATTAAAGTTTTGATGTACAGATCGGTCTCCTGCTCGATTGCTATGTCCTGGAAATCTATACCCTCCTTGAATCTATCCATTATCTCATTCAATCCCATTTAGTATAAGTTATAGGTTTACGGAAGAGAAGATCATCAAAAATCGTTATTATTAAACCCCTCATCGGTATCCCCGCCGTGCTTACGGTTATCGATCATTCATATCATTACTATCATATTTATTTATTATTTATCTATTAACTATCATATTATATTATTATTGATTATTATTATTATTATTATATTATTATTATTATTATATTATTATTATTATTATTACTATTATTATTATTATTATTATCATTATTATTATTATTATTATTATTATTATTATTATTATTATTATTATTATTATTATTATTATTATTATTATTATTATTATTTATTATTATACTTATTATTATATTATTATTATTATTATTATTGATTATTCATTATTATTATTATTGAATATTCGAGCAATTGACACTTTCTCTACCCGCATTCCAAGATTAAGCCCTTTCGCTTTGGCATTTAAAGAATCCCAATTACTATATTCATCTTCCCCCAACAGTGAATTGGTTTCCATGGTGATCTGATCTGTTGGAGAGAGTACCGTCAACTCTCCATTTTCTATGAAGGCTAATTTTAACTTATTGATTTTCTACATGCTCGTTTTCTTCATTTAGCTCGTTCAAGTGAATCTTTGATTTATTTTTGGCTTTAGATATTAATTTAAACTCGATGTCAAAGCTTGCTATCGAATCCCATAACCTTATTTCTCGGGCATCATGCATTTTATCTGTACTTTTCCTTTTATAGTTCAGGATAATGCCATTATTGCATGTGCAAAATTGCAGCTTTTGAGATCGCCTATCAAGTGATAAGCATACTTTTGCAAGCATTTTGATACCACATAAATTTCCTTCGTTGATTGCGGTATTCCCAATTTTCTGCCTCCTCAGTTACCTGCGCTATACAAGGCAAATATATTTAGTTGGATCCTCGTTTCCCATTAAGGCGCTCGCCATTGCAGCATCACTCACTTTCGTGTACAGTTGCAACTCCGTTTCCTCACCAGGAAACGATAATAATGTAGCCTTTATCATTGCCGCCTTTATTTCTTTAAAAGCTCGTTCGGCATCTAGGTTCCAGACTATTTTCTTGGTCGAAGCAGGTTTTTTCTTTAACATATTATTAGTCAATGGATGCAATAGCCGGGCAGCGTCTGCTATATTAATTCGGCAGAAGTTGTACAGGCCAAGAAACGCTCTAAGTTGCTTAATGTTAACAGGCCTTGCAACCTTCACTATTGCCTCTATCTTCTCCTGACTAGGCAGAACTCCCTTCTCACTAATATTGAAGCCTAAGAATTCTAATTCTTTTACCGCCAATAAGCCCTTTTTTGGGGTTAAGACAGATTTTCATGTATTTTAACCTCTTGAAAACTTCTTCTAAAGTCGCAACATGTTCTTCTATAGTTAAACTCGAAATAAGTATATCATATAAGTACACGAAGACGTTCTTTAACTTATCAAACAATATTGACATGAGTCTCTGCCAGTCGCTAGAAGAGCACTTGTGACCCTGAGTTAGATACTGAGTTAATAGTTGAAGCATATAATTCCCCTAAGGGCATTTAATGGTTAAATACTTTTTGAGTTTCTTCCGTTTGATAGAATTGTGAATAGCTTGGCGCAGGTCCACCTTTGTCAACAATTTGCAATGTTGCAATTGGAAAATTATATCCCTAATTTTCGGAAACGTAAAATTATCTGAGACCGATCTCTGGTTGAGCAGTCTCAAATCTACCACCAGTCTTACTCTCCCATTCGATTTTGGCAGGAACGACACTGGAAACTGCCAGTTGCTCCTCGAGCGTTTTATAACTCCCGACTCCAGCAACTTATTGATTTCTCCTTTCGCTCTCTCATATAAATGCGGTGCAACGCTTCTGCTATTCAATTGTATGGGCTCTCAGCTAACCTCAACATGGTACGGGTAGTTGTTCGCCAACTCGCATAGAGTTTCTTTCTTTAAAGGGTTATCTCATCCCCCTCCCCCTCCCCCTCCCCCCTTTTTCAATAGTATTACTACAACCGACTCCATCCCATTCATCCTTGTAGGTTGCACAGATGAAGCTCCACCTGGTTAGCTTTTCATTTTTCAAGTTTAATTGGGCTCCTCGTAAGGGTTTAAAAATATTTCCTTATATTCTCTAATTAAGTTATTAATCATTTCATTCTTACAAAGAGGAACGTCCAAAGAAACAGAAGACAGAGGTAAAACAGAATTTTGTACGTCCGAAGAGAAGTCAAAAGCCTTATTGTCAATTGAGACGCAACGATTAGTCTCCGGGTCGAGTAGGTAGTGATATTTAAAGTCGATAATAAAGCCATATTTTTTTAAGAAGGCATGCCGAGGACGTAAAGTTAATGTCGCTATGAAATGCAGTAAAATTGTCATTAGAGTTTCACCAACCCAATCCACCAACCAATGCTCGACCTTAAATTAACTTTTTACTAAAATATTTATAAATTCTCCATTTGCTGCCTTGACAGTGCCAATAGTGGCACCTTCCTTATCTATTGCGGAAGCCCTGGTAAGTTCAAGGCAGCTCCCGGAATCTAGTAGGTAAGACTCATTACTAGTTTTATCTAAAACATAATACAATTTATTTGCACCCGTCGCCCTCGCCTGAGCGGCAGTTTTTTTCGAGTTATCAGACACTTCTATATTCATATTGTCGTACAAAATACATGCAATGTTACTTAATTCTAATGAGCCCTGATCCCCTTCAATAGGAAGAGAAAATTCCTTCTCTCTTTAAAATCAACACAATTTACCCTTAAAAAATAAGTTTCTCCCTGACCCCCTAAATCAACAATTTGGCTATTATTACTATTTTCTCCTGCATGCGTAGGATTACAATTCAGTTTTAAATAGGAACCGACCTCCGACGCTTCCTCAGTTACGTTATTGTGAGAGCGAGTTGGCCTCTGCGACTCACTGCCAGGCGTAGTTTCCGCCTCCAGAGTCAGCATAATCAGTCGCCATAGCTCTAGATTCACCTTTAATATTTCTATTATTGCTATAATTATGGCCAGAATTATTATTTCTACTCCACCTATAATTATTATTATAATTATTATTGTAATTATAAAAATTGTCATATCCATAATTATTATTATAATTAAAATTTTTACCATATTCACAATTGTTATTATAATTAAAATTTCTATTACTATGGCAGATATTGTTATAATTATTGTCCCTATCATAATTGTAATTACCATTGTAATTATTATAATAATCATTATAATTATATGTATTATAATACCTTATCTATTATTATAACTACTATACCAATTGAAGTTTCTTCTCCAAGAATTTATGCTAGTTACATAATTATTATTATAGGACATATGTGCATTGAAATCTTTATTTTTAAATACCTTACTACCTTGCATGGGTACCCTCTCTCGGCCTATGGGATGATACATAGGCCGACTTAAGCGTTTCCCTGCTGGGAAGACTCAGGAGTCACCCTCTGCACAGTTGGAGTTTGGGGACTTCGGGCGATCAGCTGATACATAGCACAGTACCGACCATCGCATTTGAAAGCACGGTGAACTGTAGAAGAAAGTTTTGTGAAAGAAGATGCAAACCTCCGTGCTGTTTTATCCAGCAGGCATAAATCTTGATGGTTGGAGCCCTTCCTCCCAATCCCGGTCAGAGCTATATGGTAGGGGGTTTCAGTTGCATAGCGTTTCATCAGGTCTATGATGTTTCTAATGAGAGCGAGCATCTCTTGGGTGCTCTTTTCTTGTATGAGAAGATCGATCTCGCTCTGTGAGTGAAGATTCTTCTGGGTTCAGATTGAGATGAATCGTCTCCTTCCCCTATTCTCCGTTTAGGAGAATTTTTTCAGAGAGAGGTTAATTGGACTTAAAGAAAAATCACATAATATAATAAACATTTTCCGCGAAAAGATTAATAGCAAAGTGTCGTCAACCGGGAAAAATTTTTGGGTTTTAATTTTTCGACTTTTAAAAATGGGCGGAAAAGGAAAAACACGAAAAAAATTTTAAAAAGCCGAGTTGTGTTCTCTTTTCACCATCACTTGAGATATAATTTTTAACGCACTGGTTCTGCTTGACATGTTCTACCGTCTAATTAGTGAATCATTGTTTGAATGCTAATTCACGCTTGACAATTTCCAACCATCAGTCAGGTAAGTGGTTGTTCAAGGTCACCAGAAGTCACCAAATTCTGTAAATTAAGAACTTGAATCGGAATAGTAGTTAGAGGATGGTAGTAAAAGATTGTCACTATATATTATTTCTTTAGAATTAATTACTTAAATTTTAAGAATAATTAATTACTGATTAAAATAAGTTAATGAAACGCTTTACCTTGATTAAATATTCAATATAAAAATGAATATTCATATAAAAGAACATTTGTCAATAATGATAACTAGGTTTGTAAATGCCAACATTAAAACTATCCTAATTATCAGAAATTATTCTAAATTAATTAGATTTAATATTTAACAAAATAATAATAATATTATATATATTTCATTAAAAGAAAATGAGAGAGTATTTATATTAAACTATCAGTCTGCAGAATATTTGAAATGTTCTCATGAGGCAACAATTTCTCAACACAGGATCACCACAATGAAGTGCCAATGATGATGAAATGCACAAAAAATATATGGTTAATTATTCTATTAATTCTGGATAATCGATTTTCATCTAAAACCTAAAATTCGATCTCATCTAAAACACCTCCTTTTTCGTAGCTTCGAGGCAAACTCTCGCCAAGTCAAACACTTTATCTCGTCGGTTAAACCAAATTTGTTACATATTGTCAGATTAATGTATTACTTAAAATCAAAGAGTGTGTTACACTGCATCAATTTATTGTATATTGACACAATTTTAATAGTGAATAGTGTTAAAATTTAATATAGATTAGATGTTCATATTCATATTAAAACGATCGGTTTCCGTAACGCTAAACAATTTTAACACGTCCTCTCTCTTTGAAATACAAGTAGACTGACGTGGACTCACTCTCTCGGCAACGCCAAAACCGTTAAAAATCTTTCTAATCCAACTCTACATATATAAGAGATATATATATTTAGTGAAAGAGGAGAGAGAGAGAGAGAGAGAGAGAGGTATAGAGATTATAGATATATATATATATATTATTATGTATATATATATATGCTCGAAAACATTTTCTTTATATTTAGTTGAATCTGTGAGAATTAGCAGATTTAAAGAAATGTCAGACAACTCTTTCTCTCTGAACAAAAGCGCCGTTTTGAGACACTTGACCCCGAATTCCTGATCCGGTGTGAGCGGGGAACTTTTGAAAGTGTGAATCATATACTTTTCTTTGGGAAGTAATATTCTTCAAAGTTGCATGCCATGTAGCTCATTGTTGGCCTTAGGGTCAAAACACCTTGTTTAATAACTTCAAGGACTTGGGTTCAGTTTCTGATAGAGAGATTATATATAGAAGAGAGTATATATATATATATATATATATATATGGTAGGAGAGAGGAGAGAGATATAGAGTAGTATATATATATATATATATATATATATATATATATATAATATAAAAAGATATATATATATATATATATATATATATAGAGTATAAGTAAGTATGAAAAATTATAAAGCGTTACTGATAAAATGCGAAAACGGTTAAACACCAAACGATAACAATCAAAAAC
>JABUQX010128921.1:12500-41927 GCA_015478945.1 Trachelipus rathkii | reverse complement strand
AGCGGTGTTCTCTGATTCATCGCTTTGGAAAGAATCACTGATTTGATTCGGCTTCCTCTCCCTACCCATAAGTCAGTACGAGCATCGGCAACCCACACAATGCATGTTCGTGGCACCATTGAAGACGCCCAAAATAGAGGAGCCTCATGTAGAAGTATTTGGCGGATGAGAGCCAGAATAAGAGATTCAGGTCTCGTGAGACAGTTAGTAAGGTTAATTCAAAAAAGCACTAAATCGTTGTTTCTGTAGAGGACGACACCAAGGATAGCAGAAGCCATAAAATTGTACTTAGGAGTAGTCGGAGGCAATTTTATTTCAAGCCTATTGAAGCATCGAGTAGAAATTCAATGATTCTCGAGGAGCGTGATTTTAGTAGTGTGTATATTTACGTACGCACATAACTCCCACCTTCAGACGGGAACATTTAAAATAAGTCTATATGTTGTATAATAAACAGATGGGGATGATAATTTCTTAAGCCTCTGGTCTAGGACAAGGAAGCATAAAATGATGGGTCTAGAGTTAGAGAGTGGTATTCCACGGAAGCAGAGTTAGAGTGCAAGCCATGTGATGTTGGTACAAGTCAACACACGAAACCACGTCTGATGCCAAACTCCGATGATCATACACGCGCGCGACGCATCACAAGCACACAAAAGAAAAAAAAAGAGACAGGAAAAAAAAACAATATGACAAAAAACCCAAAGGAGAAGAACTGAGGAAAATTATCTCGACGCTAAAACCGGCTAAATTTAAAATTATTCTGATTTTTTTAGAAAAATGGGTTTGAAGATTTGGACCCGTAACAAATATCAACAGAATATGATGATGATCTGTAAAAATTCATCCAGTGAACTTTTCCTTTAGCTACGCGAAATTGCGTGCCAAAAACAACAAAAAAAAGCAAAGTAAAGATGGAACAACTATTATTATAAACATAAAATTTTTTTACTACAAAATATTGAAAATTCTGTTATAAATGTTTGCATACCTTTTACAAATTTAGTTAAATGTTGCACAAAAAGCCCAAAGTAGCTCCAGAAAGCGCTCTAAAAAAAACTAAGTTAAAAAAGGAAATCGAGAAAAAAGAAAAACATAACCTGAGACTAGCCCCTCCTATTATCGAATAAAATTAATTATGACACTCGAAGTTTTGTATATATCTTTTCACCCAAAAAGTGGGAGTAATCACCAAGTATCGGCTTATTAACCCCGGACGGCACTACCCCACAAAAATGCCCTCGATAACGACCCGATACCGATACGCCGATTACATATACCTATCGCTATAAGCATTTTCTTAAGCTATGCTAGTACTACGGTACTATACGAATATGAATATACGCGATAATGCGTATTAGTTATATTACAGTATTACGTATATATATAGTTAATTATTATATTATATATACACAATCTAATATAGTTATAATATACTGCAATAATGCTAAATAAAATCCAAAATTGTAAAATATAGTCAAACTCTACTATCGTATTGTGATTCGATATATGCTAATAAATTTTAATAAATATATATAGAATATAGAATATATACAATTACTATATATAGTTATATAGTATAATTAATAGTATAATGAGGTGAACTCCTGTAATAGTTTGAGTAGTTTCTAAACCCTATTATTGTAATTACCCTACAAGAATCTATGGAAATTACGATACCATTTTTTAATTTGATTTCGTTCCTGAGTGATACCTCTTTTTAAAAGTGAAAAATGTTAAGCTACTAACTATATATGAACATACCTGAATTGAAGCACTAATATATGTTATAAATAAACCGTATAGTATAATATATATAACTAAGAAGGGAACTAGCTATAAGCATACATCGTAACTAACATATTATAATATATTAATTATATTTAAATATTATATAATATATGCGCATATATACTATCTTTTTCTTTATCATCTTCATCTGCATCTACCTTTCTTCCCCAGAGTACTGGGAGGCTACATATTTAGTGGCGTACATTAAGCATCGGAAAGAAAAGCAGGCTAAGAGAATATTGACAATAAGTCGACAAGAAAGCCACAAGCCCTGACCGGCCCCCCTCTATACCATAGTTAAGTTAAGAACCGCTTCGCATCAGATAAATCCACCCTTAGGAGCTTCACGGGACCGCGGGATCGCGACTCCAGGATTTACCTATGGTAACATCGTCAATTAAGGACGTTCGATTCCCTTTGGCCCAGGTCGGGCCACAACCATCCCCTTCACTAAACACCCGCCGCGATAAATATCTCCTCATCACTTGTAGCACCTTCATATGTCTCGCCGTTGACCAAATACTCACGATTGTGTCTCTCTGATCAAGAACATGCTCGGTTTACTGACCTCAAGATCCACTTAGTTTTTCCTCGTTCTCCCGAGCCGGCGGTCCGCACCGAAACACCACTCGCCACTATACAGTGGTTCCGCTTGTAACCAAATACTCGACTCAGGCATTCCATTCCTTTCCACCATGACCATAACGCATCGTCAAACCATCTACTTTCATTTTATTCTCTCGTCTGTACCCCTCTTTCGACCATCCACATCAATTGTCGCGATAATATCGTTCACTCCTCCATATTTATCCAACTTTCTTCTGCACACCTAGCTAGTACTCCGATAAGATTATGTCCAATACGCATACTACTATATAACTTAATATACCCTTTCCTATAGCTCATACGATATATATACTAGATCTATAATATATTAACCGATATATATATATATACTACCTAGATATATATTATTATAGTAATTATTAATTATATATAATATAGAAGATCAGAATATATGACATGAATATAGTTCAATATATATTATATTATAAATATATATTACTAATATACTAATATATATACCATATAGTAAGTATCTTCACTATTACTATCTATAAATCATATATATTATATTAAGTATATATCATAAGTATATTATAAGTTCATTATAAGTATATTACTATTAGTCATACTATGATATAGATATTATAGTATATATTAGTAGGGTTAGTACGTTAGGTTATATTATATATACGTAAATATATACCATAATTAAACCTAGCCTAGTACTGTTAAACTCATTTGCAATACAGTATATAGATACGCTATGTATATGAATGTATAATACATTAATATAGTATTTTAGCAATGACCTTTATCGTGCCTATGTCCTAGTATATTAATAATATATTATTACTTACTATAACGTTATATCAAGATCTAGTCTGCCTAGATCCCGCAACTCACCACAACACATGCCACTCGATCAAAGGCGTATAGACACCGACACACCCATCTCTTCAGCTACTGCACATACTACTCGCGCATCATCCGCTGGACATCGATTCACCTCAGCGTCCCGCGCAGCCTACCCATCACACCGATACTGCAGAGAGCTGTCTGCCTATATATACTAATGACCCCATCGCGTCCTGCAGCCAACCACGAACCTAACACGTCACCTCACATCACTAGATTAAGTCATATTCATCTCATACACGTGCATGAAACCGATGCGTCTCAGCTACATGACGATCACTCTCCTGTCCGCAGGCGCGAAGCGCGCCATACTCATAATGACACGAATGACTCCAATCACATCTGATCCTCTGCAACATCCACGCCTCATCTGCCATCATCTACTCACCGCACATATCACTCATCACGGCTACCACAACCGAGCCACATCAAATACCTATGCTGTAATACATCTCATCCGCCATATCCATCACCTCATCAACACACTCGCACCGAGAGATCACTACTGAGTCTCTCCTAACAACACAGAACTCCTGCTCTCGATCCTCCATATCTCCTCACTCACTCCATTACTCACCTGAACATGCAGCAGATATGACACATATCTCGAAATCATCTCCACGCTCTACACATAGATGCTCGAGACAATACACGTCAGTACTTATCATCATATACATACTAGTCTACAATAGCACCTGGCAGCTCTTCTCACGCACCTAGTCTAAAGCTCTGAACTCATACGATCCTAATCGCATAGCATATCTATATATATCTCTCTCAGCTCTCCACCTCAAATCTACGTACTCACGATCATCCACGTCCACAGAATCATTCTACACTAGCAAGATCTACGTACACTGGCAGCACAGGCGCGACGCCGTGCTTATCGAACTGGAGATCCATTAAACTCTAACACTCCACCTCACCGATCTATGACTTACAGAGCTCCATACACGACTCGGATACGTTCCATCTATACACGTACTCTACTCGCTCGGACAATCGTCACAAGTCACACGCCTTAATCGCTACACACGCACACAGTAATGTCCGCTATCACAAATCAGCGTTCCGCGACGTCGAAACAATCTCCATCGATATCTACCTCTCAACAGCGTCCATCTCACTCGTATCACACGTATACGATACTTACTATACTATAGCACAGCTACGATCCACTCCATATCCATACACTCTACACCTCAAATGATCTTACTTCTGACTCTTAAGCGTCGAATCCTCATGACTTGCTGTCGCCTATCATCGCACAGAGCTCTAATAGTTCCTCAATAGCGCACATATACGTCAGCTAATTTTCATGGTTAAACCAAATCTAACACTACACGGCGCGCACCCGCGATATGAACGCGACATCATCTCAGTCACGCTATCCACTCGCTATTTATAGCCTCCTTGTTAAACTTGTATTAAGACTTGTTCTGAAGAGACCGATGTCTTTTAAAGATTAAACATTGTTTAATACTAGTACGTCCAAGAAAAACCTCCCTCTTTGTAGATTGACAATCACTTGTTGTGTTTTTATCTATACAATGGATTCTCACTAGATTATCTATTTCCAGTGCTTTGGAATAGTAGGTACAATGATATTACACTAATATATAATTTTACCATATATCAAATTGAGAAGCAGACTCTCTCTCTCTCTCTCTCTCTCGTCTCTCCTCTCTCTCTCTCTAATTCATTATAAATAAATATAAAATAGTATATATATATAAATATAATATATATATATATATATATATATAATTCATATATAGTATATATATATATATAAAAATATATTAATATATTATATATATATATATAATAATAACATCACGCATTATTTAAAGGCTTAGAATCTCAGACAAGCATATTGGATAACCTTATTAGAAAGTGTGTATGACCATAAAATAGGAGCAGAATAACTGTCTGGATTGGGGTCCAGTCGACGGTGCAATCATGAAGGATATGGTGAAAACAGATTGCGGGGGCATGGCGACGGCGAAAGTATTATCAAATGGGAGGGGCGATCCCGTACATGTAGTGTCTGTAATTCATGTTGGCGTGCCGCCAAACTGAGGTGTCAAGGTATCACCTCTGCAAGCTTTCGTTCCGATTGGTGAGAGGAGAGACCACTCTCACTCGTTGTTCAGCTTTACTTATCTGCGTTTCGGCGCCCCCCTCGCTAGCAATACTCACCCAGCATTTCCTCCAGTTAGAGAATGGAAGCTCGTCGGAAACTTGATGTAGAGGCACACCTTGTCCGAATGGCATCCGGGAGAGGTACCGTAGAACAACTCCGGCAAAAGAGGAGGGGCCATTTCATTGTCTAGTACCCCCTACTAGAGAGGGAAGTTCCAAACCATAGGATTTGTTTCTTTGCGGAGAAGTGGAGCAGCGATCTTGTTGTACACGCTGTACATTGTGTTCTTTAGAAGTCAGGGGCTGTAAGCCGGTTTGATCATGAGCAAATCTGGAATAAATGACATTGGAGTGGTTTTGGTTAAGGAATAAAATTCTAAGAGGGCATCATTCGATACCAGTAATTCGCGTCTAAAAATTGACAGATAGGGGGAAGGGTATGGAGACGGTTGGGTCAGAAAGACACCGCAGACGCATTTCACACGTCCCCTGTTTTAGAGCCGTCGGTAAATGCAAATAAATCACCGTGAACGGCGAAATGGGACAAAAATGATGCCGTGTAACATGCATTCGGAGGCGGCCGGTGGCTAGATTGGAGAGAAATCAAGACAAGGCGAATGTGGAGCGAGGAAATAACCAAGGTTGTATACTTTTCAATCATAAACGAGAGACGGCAGCACCTTGTTCGCAAACGGATTCTTAAAGAAAGCTACAAGCATGTTATCAAACTGTGTTGCAAATGGCCGTAGGAGAATTCTAGGGATCTCGCGCGGAATCGGGTGTTTAGATCTAGCCACCCCGCTGCCTGTTATAAGGCAATCATTATCTAGTCGTCCCAGTTCAGCAGTTCACGGAATTTTACTTCCTACTATTTACAGACGGCTCTAAAACAGGGAGACAGTGTGGGTGACGTCTGCATGTCTTTCCTGACCGCAAAATGAATTTGATGAATGAGTAAAGGAATCCAAAGATTGAAGGTCTGACAGAAAGTATTGAGAATCAAAGGATATGCTGACCTCCATCAATTTAAAGCTTGGATAAAAAAAAATATTTTAACTGTTTTTTAAGATATTTTTGAAAATTGGATTCCCTAAACTTATGTAATAAAAAAAGAATATTGAGTATAGAAGCACTCTTCGAGTGTAGGTTCAATTTTAAATCATGTGGTAAGGACTCTATACTCCGCCTAATTAATATCCAAAAAAATATCTAAATTTAGGTATTGAATAGCTTTTCTATATTATCCGCACTTTAATACCAAACAAAGTGTAACAATGCAACTTGTCCCCAAGTTCTAAAACGATTGTATTTCGTGAGGTTCTGCCTCTTTTCATTTTCATTTTATTCGGCCATCTCGATACTTTATTTTTAGATTTTTGGGAATTTTTTGAAATGAAATAAAAAATCTTCTTTCAAAAGAGAACATAATAATATTCAACTATGATAGATGCAACTATTATCCAGAATTTTCTATGAGTGGACTTATTGCTATCATAGAACCAATCAACAGTGTTCCAAATTTAGTAAACCCAAAAACATTTTCTTTTGGCCATAAATGATTTTTCGGATAGACTTTTTTTAATAATTTAATCGTTTAATTGACAAATTTAAGTGAAAAAACATATCAGGAATAACCCTTGATGATCAATTCAAACACTTTGTGCTTTATATTTAGTTTATTGATTTTTTATTGGATTACTTGAGAATGAGCAGAATTACCATCTACTTGATTAAAACAATTATTCTTGTAACTCAAAGGTTTGCTAGAAATTTTTAAAATATTAAAACATTTGAAATCCGTTGGGCACCAAAAATTTACTAATAAGATTGATGTCTCCCAAAAATACAATGGGTAATGGAAACTCCACTATAAAATCATGTAAGAAAAAAGTGTTTGCATGTTTATCACTTGTGAAAAAAAAAAATTCAAAACTTTTGGTATTTGTGCAGTGCAACATTCTCTTGGCATCATATCATAAATAATTCTCACAAGAACTTTTGGTGATACTTGACCGCTACTTTCCTTTATGTCAATTTTCAAGTCATTTGACTAAACGTTATGTGCTCACTAATCAAAGAGGGCCACGACTCTGCATAGACGCCAAACCATTTTCATATAAGAAATAGAAAAAATCTATATATATAAAAGTGTTTATCTGTCCATTAAACTTATTTAGAATAAAATAATTCAAAGATTGTTGGAACAATACATTTAAATATATCGAAATGTTTCTCTCCCCCCCACCTACCACCCCCCCAAGAAAAAAAACAACAACAACTTTTTTTAGTTGGTTTAAATCGTAATGTCACCTTCATACAAAAAACAAAATATATAAAAACGGTTCGTCGAACAATTAGTTTGCCAGGTGATGAGTATTATCGATGGTGGAAGAAAAAATTACAAAGTCAGTGCAAAGAAGAAAGTATGAGATAGTCACAGGGCAAGGTGGTCAAATACTGGAAATCCAAATGGCTGAAGTGGTATGCCAGGGCTGTAGATGCGTGGTGAAAAAGTGACGGAGGAGGAACACCAGCAGAATATGTGGGGGTGAGAAATGTAGGGTTCCGGGAGGGGAAAAGAAGTAGAAAAGAGCAGGAAAAATAAACCAGTGTGAGAGAAGATGAGGGAAAAGCAGTCCAAGCAGGAGCCCACGATCACCGACCTCCAGGAAAAAAAGTGACCACCATGTGGAAGACGTTGGAAACGAGAGAAAGAAAAAAGGAAAGGGGAAACATAGTGACGGTGAAAAAGAAAGCCGGAGGAGAAAAATCCGCGTATGAGGCGCCCCGTAAAACCACAAATAACGAGTGAAAGACGGGACAGGCAAAGGTAGGAGAAGAAGCCGAGCGCAATGACAAACACAAACATGAATCCGTGGTCGCGAAAGTGGCCAGGCGAAAAGAAGCGAATCCAATAGACTTTAGAGTGGAAGGAATTAGGAGTGCGGGGGAAAAGAGAATTAATGTGGGAAGTGAAAAAATAGTAGCAGCGCTCAAGTAGGCCAGAGTGTGGATGTGGGAAGTGGGATCGAAAAGAGGAGTAAATGTGCGGATAAAGGACGGGACACAGGTCAGCAGAGAACACTAGGGGGAAACCCGGTGTGCAGCGAGCATGAAGCACGGACGGACACCCGAAATAGTCCAGATTTATATGAGCTGGACGATGTATAGCAACATAAGTCACGCACCAGTGGGGGTGTGGGACAGGGCACGGAAAGAGCAGCGCCGAAACACCAATGTGCGCACTGGTGTATCAAATAAAGGAAAAACGAAAACAAAGAGGAGTAAAATAAATACAAGATGGTAAATGAATGCCGGCCGTAACGCACCCAGACTCACCTGGCAGTACAGCAGATTCAACTCATTAGCACCTGGAAACAAGACTGAAAACGAACGGCTCCAGGGATCTGATGACCAATAGCGCAAACGTGAATGATGACCCAGAGCGCCGCGAAGGAATTAGGACAAGATGGCCAAGAGAAAGACCAAATCGCATACGAATGGAAGACGAAGAGAAAGAGGCCCGGGAAGGGACACGGTGTGAGACCAAATAGAAAGGAAGATGGGGGGAGGTTGAAGAGTGACAAGAGAAAAGTGGAATGATAAAAGACATTGCAAGGTGATAGGCGTCCAGCGCGGAACTGAGAACAAAGTCGTGATGCGCAGCGTGACGAAGCTCTGCCCAACCGCTAGAAGAAAGAGGAAAACCACGTCAGACCACACCGGTATAGAATGGGTGAATTGAAGTGGTGATGAGCGAGGTGACTGCAAGGTAGGTGAGTGTAGTAGAGCGAGGGGAAGGACGGGAGTAGTAGTAGGGAGAGGAGGAATGAGGTGGAGGAGGTGAGGTAGGCAGGAGATGTAGTAGGAGGTATGAGATAGGATCAGGGTATGTAGGTAGGGAGAGAGTAGAGGATGGAGGTAGGTGAGTAGAGTAAGGGCAGGAGTATTGTAAGGAGCATGGTGTAGGAGATGTAAGGGACAATAATAGGCTGAGAGTAGAGGTAGGGCTAAAATGAGTCCCCCGGGACGAGCATGGCAAGACACTCGCCAAACAAACAGGCCCAGGCTCGCGCAACCGAGCCGTGACGACGATGAAGGGACGGAGTGGCTGCCGGTGAGCCTGCGCTTTCCGCCGAGGGCGAACGGTGAATGGAGTACAGCCCGCCATCAGGAGCTCCCGGAGCACGGGTCGACGGAGTCGTTAAGATAAGATGACAGAACTAGAACAAACGAAAGCAACATAATG
Organism: Trachelipus rathkii; assembly: GCA_015478945.1. Lineage (NCBI taxonomy): Eukaryota > Metazoa > Arthropoda > Malacostraca > Isopoda > Trachelipodidae > Trachelipus > Trachelipus rathkii. The sequence goes on along the minus strand of JABUQX010128921.1, from coordinate 32,260 downwards.
ACAGATATGTAATGCGACCAAGATATAACAGTCAAGTAATCAATAAGACAGCAAAAGCAATATCAAATGAAAAAATAACGCTACAAACTAGAATAATACAGAATTGCTGAGAAAAAATATGGAGCGGCACAGGGAGAGTCATTAAGCAGAGTAAGAAAGATGTGAAAGGGACGGCAAAAAGGAAAAGTGTGCAGCGCCAGGAGCGCAATCAGAAGAGATAGTGCTGCAGCAGAAGGAGACTCACACAAGCACCGGAGTAAAGAAGGCACTCGGGGGCGGGCCAGAGTCGATAATGGGCGAAATCAGACGGTTCGGATAAAGGGCGAGCCGGCACAGGTGGACAGAAAAGAAACATGACACCTTGCGCAAAAGATTAGAAAAGCGAAGAAAGTAACAAAGGTTGGCACCCAGATCGTAACGCCCAAATCCGGCTGAAAACAGGTAAACAAGAAACCAACACAAGGGAAAGGAGCGGGGGCCCAAACAGGGGTGAAGGACAGAAGAGGAACGGACGAGGTAAGGGAAAAATGAAAGGACGAGAACTGAAAATGACAAAGTAAAGAAGGAGAAGAAGAATGAAGAAGATAACGTAATCATAAAAGAAAGTAACACACAAGAATCAATAAATAAGAATGAAGAAAAAATGAAGAAGAGAATGAGAAGAAGAAGTAATAAATGAAAAGCAAGCCAAAGCAAAACAAAGAGGCGTCCCAGGAACGAAGATGCGACGAAAGAAATAAATAAATAAGCAATAAGAAGGAAAAGAATTAAAAAAAACGAAGGACAAAACAGAAGAAGTAATAAAGAATATGAAGAAATAAAGGATAACTAACAAGGGGGGACAGAGGCGGACGAGATCAGTCCCCCTACCGCTCCAGCGACGAAGTCCAAACGAGACCCGACAACAGAGAGCGATGCGGCTACGCAAGGTGCCGTGACCGGGGGAAAAGTGCAAAAAACGATCACCTCTTACATGATAAGCAGGCATCCTATAATAATCGACACTAGTATAGACGATCACATCGCTCTGCCGCAATATATAAAAACAAGCTGATATGTTCTACTACTATCGGCACATAGTACCTCACTTCCAGTGAGAAGACCGAGATATAGTTAGTACTGCTAACAGATACGAGCATGGAAGACGTACTTCAACCCCAGACAGTATGATCATGATAAACACGTACTGACTGTCCACATCTCATATGTCACATCTCCGGCTCATAAGCCCAAGTACGAAGAAACACCGGAGTACTCTCAAGAGGTAGCCTAGCAGTCCTCATTTCCTCCTCAATCTCATTGAAGTAAAGCAGAGAAGCACAGATCTGATCATTATACCGCATGATACACACAGACGAAAGGACTACCTGATTCGCACCACACCATCTACTGATCATTCTACAAGATAACGAGAGAAGTAGAGTAGAGAGCTAGCAGACCATCACTACGAATATAACCGACTCACATAGAACCTTTATACTCGAGTACAGGACCGAGAGATCGAGGCGATGACCAGATGTCAGAGTATCCAGAACAAGCCGAGACATCAATAAACACTCTAGTAACCTGACACACCGAGCCTGTCAGCAGAGCAAGTGCTTGTACGGAATAGAATACAAAATCGCACAGGATTCTAATCTACAATCAATGCTCTCGATATACTATTCTACGAAGCGAAAGAGAAGAGAAGAGAGCGACGGATGAATGTAGTACCGACTAAAACGAGGAATAATATGGGCAGGAAGAGCACGAGGGAAGGCACGTCGTCTCCGGGATGAAAGGGCGAAAAGAAAAAGCACAGAGCGAACACAGACCGAACTGACAAGGGACAGGGAGAGCCGAACACCCCTAGGGGGAAAAGGGGGGCGGGCGTGGAAGAACAGCCACGCCACAACCGCCGAGAGACCACTGCCACAAAGCGCACGCATTGTACACGTCATGCATTAGTTGACGAAGATAAAATAATGAGCCAACAGCAGTAGCGAAGGAAAAGACGAGCAAAGGAGTGAATGAGAAACCAAACCCCAAAACCGGGGATGAGAAAAAAGCAGCCCGATGAAAGGACAGAGAGTGGGGAAAAGACCAAAGATAGCGGAAACCGAATGGGGCTGGGAGCCACAACGGAGGGGTAGAAAGAGGGCAACCGAAACGGCACTGCGAAGAATACGGAGCAAAAAAGGGCGAAAAGCCAGAAAAAACAATGGGAAGGCATGATGCCAGGGGAAAAGCAGAGCGGAGAGTAGCGTCAAGCAAGGAGGCCGAACGATGACGCAGAGCGAGAGTGAAGAGCAACGAGGGAGATGAGAGGGCAGAAAGTGACAGGAGAGAGAAAAAACTTCGGAGAGGCCGTATGCCACACATTATCATACCCAGGTACGGGGGGACAGAGCAGGGGAGGGAGGACGAAAGCGGGGGAGAGAGTCAGAGGTGAACAGCCCCAAAAGTGTGAGAATGAAAACTGGTACAAGCAAATCGAGCGGAAAGAGAGGAAAGAGAGGCTGCAGTCAGGGCACGGAAAGATATACGAAAACCCGAGCGACGTAAACGTTACAGAAAGCCGGAGGAGTCAAGCGGGGATGAGAGGTGCAGAGCGGGTAACACCCAACAAAGGTAGATGGAGAACGGTGCAATAGTAAGGAACATCAACGAGATAAAGAGGGACGCCAGAAGCGGAGTACTAAGCTAACCCGAGCGACGAAACGGACAGACTAGGGGTGGAGGAGGCGAAACGGGGAGAGGAGCCGCAGACAGGACAGCACCAACCCGCCGCCTCGCCCTGCTCGCTCGCGCGCGCAGCCTCTCGCCTGGCGCGCGCGTCGTGCTATCGCGCCGGCCAGGCAAAGAAGACAAGTAACAGGCCCAAGGGGGAGGACGAGGGACGGCGGAGCGTCAGACGCAAAGAATGGCTGCGTATGGGCACATGGAGACGGGTGAACACATGTGCGGCACATCCGAGAAGCACTGTAGACATGAAGAACAAGGCCGCCGCCCCAAAGTGAACAAAGACAATGGATACTACGCCACATACAGCTGCATGTGTCGAAGAAAAGCTTGCGAGATGCAAGAGGTATGCCAAGCGGGAGAGTGAAGAGAACGAGTGCACCCGCCGTTAGGCGGGGGGGGGGTGGGGGGAAAAGGGCCGAACCGTCACTGGAACAGGGTGTAGAAGAAGGCAAAGCAAAAGGGAAAGCACACGAACGTGCGCAAGAACCGAAAGAACGGGCCGATTACACCCCAGCTGCAGAGTCACGCGACCCCGACAGAGAAGTGAAGATTGAAGCCCCAGGCGGAAGCAGACAACACCCACAACAAAAGCCAGGAAAAACATGACAAACGAATCCCAGCACGGGGGTAACGTGGGTAACGGAAGTGGGTACGGGACAGATGGGACCCACCGGGGGGGCCTGCGAGCACGGCACAGCCGTCCGAAGCCAGCTGCACCACAAGAGCCAGGTGCGGCGTAAAGAGAGCAAACGAACGCGGGGGACCCCACGTGACAGTGTCACGGAGTCATATACCACGGTAACAGTAAATGGCTACAGCCGGGGAGGAGTGGTATGTGCGGACAAATCGAGTGAGTAATGAGGTGAGGAGGAGACAAAGTAGGATATGTAGATAAGAAGGAGGTTCATAGGAGTGAATGAAGGTGAAGTAACAGTAGAGAAGTAGTAAGAAAGTGAGGAGTAGGGGAGAGGACGCCCCTGGGGTAACCCGAACAAGGTACAGCCACACCGGTGCTGAGACCCGGTACACGCACGCAAATAAAAAAAAAAAGAAGAGGAAAAAAAAAAAAAAAAAAAAAACAAAAAACAATGGGGAAACTGGAAGGTGTGGGGTCGAGAGATAGGAGATAACACAGTGTAGCAATGGAAGCGCAACAGCCGCATGAGCCGGGCGCTAGCCTAAGGGGTAAGGTGCGTGGAGGTCCACCCTCGGCGGGGAGAGGGCCGCGCGCGCTTCCACAGCTGGTAATAGAGGTTGGGGGTGGTGCGCCGGACCGACCAGTCGTGCTGTACCCTCAGGCAGGGCACGCCCGCCAGTCCAGGTGCAACCCGCGAAACAATCCCGAGGCGTGGGCGACCGGCGAGGCGGCGCTCCTACCATGCGAAGACGCAGTGAAAAGAGAGAATGCGAGAGGGGAATGCTGCTGACCAGAATGCGTGCCGCCGCAATACAGGAGGGTGCATATATGGGCCAAAGCAACAGAAACCTGCTTACAACCCCGACAAACACGCTCAAACCCTGAAGCGAACCGCTGGTCCAACCAGAAGGGCCAAGGTCAACGTCTGCGTGAGACGCACTGGCGACCAGAAACCCGCGGAATGAACCACGACTGGGTCCCGCACTGATGGCGCGACAAGAAGACAGAAGTGGGTGGCCCGCCCGGGAGGCCGGGGCACACTGCTTAGCCGCCCCGGCGCACCGCGTCGACTCGCCCTCCAAACCAGTCGCACAACGCACGGCGCAACACAGCCCAATACGCGAAACACCGCCTCGCTAACGCTCCCCGCGCGCGTCCTCACGCCGGTTCGGCCCCGCGATCCAGCCAACCGCCTAGCGCACCACCGCAACCGCACGTCTCACGCTGTCGCAGTACCAACCGCCGCCGTGCGGCACTCGTGAGTACCCGGGGCGTCGCGAAAACGGGCAGCGACAAGGAAAACGTCCCCCGCCAAGCGCGAAGAAAAGTGAACACTGGCGCGCCTTAGCCCACGCCGTGCAATCGGGCCTCGACGGCCGTTCGGCTGCATCCCGCGGCCCTCACGCCAGCCGGACTCAGCGGACGTGAGGAGCACCAGACGGCGGCAGGGACCAAGAAAGTCAGATCCGCTGCCCGTCGAGAGAGGGGAAACGCGACAGCCATGCCCGGCGGGAGGAGCGAGAGGGCCCTGTGTGTGTCGCGGTCTTTCCGACTTAGCGTGCCACAGGAGGCGGGCTTATCGTGACGAGCAGGCGGCGAAACGGGCGCTGGGAGCGGATTCGGGCCAGCCTGGGCGGGACCCACGGGACCCCGGCCCAGGACCGGCAGCGCCCGCCCGTGCGCCGGTCAACGGTGCGCTCGCGAAGGGCTGGCCAGTCCGGGAGAATGGGGAGCGGGGAGGCACGGGGGATGGCGGGTCCCGCCGCAAGGTCCCAGGGGCGCGTCGGAGTGGCACAGCCATCGTCGTGGCGAGTGGGGCCCAGGTGAATGCGTGAGTGCGCGATGCTCGGAGATCGCCGACTTGCGAGGGCAACGTGCGCGTATTACCCGGCGAGAGGCGCGGCTGAAAGGGTAGTGCGCGGTAGCGCCGCCAACGGTCCAGGTCGCGCCCGGTCGTGACCCGCCGGCAGACAGAATGCCGGGCGAGCAGCCGCTCGGCCGAGTACCCCCGCTAGCAGCGTGAACACCATAGCGCGAAACACGGCCCACCCCCGGGCGCGCGAGCGCGCCCCGCCCACCAGAAGCTCAAGGCCGCCAAGGCCGAGGTGCATCACAGGGGCAACGGGGCAGGGCGCCCGTCCAAAAGGGTGCCGCCGACACAGGCCCAAGGTCACCACTGGCAGTGAAGGACCCGTGGGGGGAGGACGGCGGGGCGGGAAGGCGGCCACAACCACCGAGAGACCCACCGCAAGACAAAGGCACGGCGCCCACGCTGGCGGGCAAACCAGGTCGGCGTCGGACGGAAGCGACAGACCATGGCAAGACCCGCGGACCCGGCGAGATTGCCCAGACAGCGGAATGCACCCTCCTCGCAACCGGGAGGATTACAGAAGCCAGGCGGGTGGAAAAAGCAGCCCGACCAGCCTTCCAGAGGGCCATTCGAGTCGAGCGCCGGGCCTCCGTGGCGGCAGATTTGGAGAGACTGGGTAGCGCGCGCCCGCCTGTGCGCCGGAAAAAAGGGACGGCCCAGTGCGGGCCGGTGGGTAGGGGAGTTGAGCGAGAAGTCGTCGCAAAATCTACCGAACTGCGTTATGCGCGCGTCGACCGACATGCGCAGCTCACACAGCGCGCGGGAGGAGCGGCCCTTCGGGAACCGGCGCAGCCCTAGCGAGAGCCGTCCCTGCCCCACAAAGCCAAAGCAACCGGCCGCAGAGCGGGATACACACGCACTGTACCACAAGCGGAAATCCGGCTACGGCTCCTGCCGAGGCCACGTTCGAGACTTCGCACGCAGGCGTGCCCAAACACGAAGCGCACCCACGTAAAGTCGAGGGGTCCGCACAGAGCTGCGGTGAGCAGTTCCAAAGAAACGCCCTCCCTCCGCCACGCGTGGCAGAGTCCCCACATATGCAACACGCACCAGCGAGAACCTGGGCAGGAAGCCGTCGAGTGCGGGGCCGGCGTCAGCAGGCCAAAGCCAGCGGAAGGCTCACGCCGCGGTCGACGGCACACGCCACACTCGCGCCGAACACAAGGGAAGGGCGGGTGACCGGGAAGGCTGCAGGCGAGGTCACCTTGCTGTGCGCCATTGGCAGGGACCTGGAGACGGAGGGCACAGTGGGACCGCACACAAACATGCACGTTGTGCAAGGCGGCAGCGGCAAACGGCCACGCCCCCCGGAAAGCGTCGTGCATTCGTCGAATGGGCTGCCCAGTGGACTACCAGACAGACGGTCACAGCGCCGGAAGGGATTAATGGCACCGCGGAGTGCCTCGTGCTGCGAGGAAATACGCGTCGGTCTCCCAGCCTGACAGGAGACCAGCCAGGGCCGCGGCCAGGCCAAGCAAGATTCACTGCAACAGACCGTCGCGACACGGCAGGCGCAATGTGCGGGCAGAGACAAGCGCGTGCACAGTCTCAAAGCAACCTCCGGCACCGGAGGACGCTGGTCGAAAGGCAGGACGGCGGCAATCCGCCATCGCGGCACACGCCGGCGCCGAGCGGCACGCAAAGTGTGGGAACGGCGCGGGTGGCCTAAAAACCTCGAAGCGAACGGGCGCCGCCCTGGATGGGCGTGCAGCGCGCGAAGGCAAAAGAACAGACGACAAGCGCCCTGAGGCACTGTCGCCGCCGGCCAACGTGAGAGAGAGCCAACACAGACAGGTGTTGACCCGCGCCACCTGCGCAGGCACAGATATCTCAACCTGGAGGAAGTGGCACCGGGGACGAAGCAGTCCCACTCGCGAGTGCGACAGCTGAATGCAGGACTTAAAAGCGGCGAGCCCATGGGAGCCTCGTGGGCATGCCACGCGCGCGTCACCAACGGAGTCAAGGGCGGTGTCGAATCCTCCGTGGAAAAGGTAGCGCGTTGCGTGGGTCGGAGAAGATCCAAGACAAACCCGGCCACCCCGAGCGTCCACGGGATCGCGGCCACGGTACGTCGTCGACAACCGCAGCCCCGGGCTGACCACAACCAAACTGGACGGCAGCGCTCCCGTGGGAGGTGGGAGACGTCATGTCCGGAAGGAAGCCCGGCATACTGCACGGCACCACAGATGCGCCACGACCGCGCTCCGCGAGCTGCGCGCAATCTGTCCCGCAGCGACGGGGAGCCCACCCGTATCCACGTCGCGAAACGCGGCGCCCGCGCCTTGGACCTACGCCGACCCGACCAGCAAAAAGTGCCGGCGGGTACAGTCCGAAAAGCTGCTTCGGGACCAGGGTGAGCAGGACGGCCCACCGTTGCCCACCCAACCAAGTACACGGGCCCTTCCCGGGGGACTCGAAGAGAAGGTGGCAAAAGTACAGCTCGACTGGACCGACGTTAGAGCGAGCGACCCGCGCAAACCGGCCGAGAGGCCAAGCCGTCGGGACGCCCAGAGCGGACGGAGTGTCCAAAACCAAGCCGAGCCGATGGAGACTGCAGCGCTGACCGTACCAAGGCGCCACGCCGGCAGCCGCCCCACGACTCCGCCTCAAGAAAACGTAAGAGTACCGAAGCACGAGCATAACAGCAACGCAGCGCCCCGCTTGGACGCGTCCACCTGCCTGACGCCGTCCCGACGCGGCTTCCGCCACGTCCGCTGACTCGTCCAGGCCACCACTCCGCTCGCTGACCAGACCTCGCCGCCGCCGGGTCGCCTGCTCCCGCGACGTTCCCCCACGTCCAACCCACCGCCTGACCAGGCCGCCACCACAGTCGGACGCAGATGGCCACTCCCAGCGCGGTATTCGCGCCGCGCGGCCACACGTCCGCACCGCCAACACCACCCGCGGTCGCGCCCTCGCCTGGGTGTGCAGCCCCGTGGGCCAGAGACGATGCGCAGCAGAGGCCGGCAATGGGCGCCCCCACGCCGACGACCGGAGAGGACGGCCCCGCGCAGCTCTGCAGGGACTGGGAGGCCAACCGCGGGAAGGAAAAACAGCGCGAGACAAAGCGAAATACAAGCCGAAACCGACGAGTAACGGGAGAGCGAACACACCCCGAGGGGAAAAGGGGTGGCGGGGTGGCGGAACTAAGCCACGCCACCAAGCCGCCGGGACCACGTTGGCCAAAAGCGCAACGGCAGGGAACGGCCGCGAGAGAATGAAAAAGAACGAATTCGTAGCAAAAAGAGGAACATAGAGAAAATACGAGCAAAGGAGAAGTATAAAACCAAACCCCAAAGCCCAAGGGGAGGGTAGAAAAAGCAGCCTTAGTAAGTGACAGTTAGGTGAGGAAGACCAAAGGGAGCGACACCGAGAGAGGCGTAGCCGAAAGCGAGGAAAATAGGTCACGACAAAACGCAGCAGAGGAAGAGCGGAGCACAAAAGTAATGTGCGAAACCAGTTGAAGAAACAAGGAAGTGGCAGTGCAGGCCAGGAAAAAGGGCGGAGCGAGGACGGGCAACAAGAGCCAACTGACGCAAGAGAAAGTGAAAGAGGGAAAGAGGGAATTTGAGAGTCGCAGGTAGAAGTAGAAGAGGGGGAAATAACAGCTCGGGAGATGGCCGGTAGGTCCACACAATCAACCCGAGGGACGGCGACAGCAGTGGGAGGAGCGAAGCGAGGAAGAGTGCAGGGTGAACAGCCAAAGGGGGAGAAGAAGAAACTGGGTGACACAGACGGAGCGAATATGTAGGAGAGAGCGCAGAGATCGGATGACGAATCGAACCCTGAGCACGAAACGGGGGACAGAGCAGGGAGAGCGTAAGCGGGGAGAGTGAGGCAAGAGGGAAACAGCCCAAAAAGGGGAGATTGAGGAACGGGAAGATAAGAACACAGAGAGAAAGAAGGCGAGCAGGCGGTAGGACGTTCGAAGAACGAACCCAGCGGACGGAAACTGACAGAGAGGGGGGAGGGAGGGCGAAACGGAGAGGGAAGCTCGACCAGCTCCAAAAACCCGCCGCGTCTCGCGCGCCGCACGCCGAGCGCGCCCCGCTCCCTGCGCGTCGTGCTCGCGCCGCCTTCGCGCGCGTAGCGCGCTGCCGCACCCTCGCGGCGCCGAGAACGAAGCAAGGGAGAGAGGGCCGTGGGAGGTCGCAGTAACCAAATGAAGGCGGTGAGTGCGAACTGGAGACGGGAAACACCGGCTGCCGTGAAGTGCATAGAATAACGAACAGCGCCGCCCAAAAGCAAGCAAGGTGACTAACCCACAGAAGCTGCAGTGTTCCGAAAAGCGGCTGCAAAGAGCAAGGAGAGGAATTAACGAGCTCACCCTGGCCGAAAGGCGCGGGGGGGGGAGACAAGGGCCAACCCCACGGGAAAGGAGAAGTAGGGAAAATTAAAACTGGACAGCACACGAAACGGCCAGCAAAAAGAACGGCCTAACACCCCAGCCCAAAAAGAGAGAGATAAAGAGAGTAAGAGAAAGAAAGAGATATAGAGAAGAAATAAAGAATAGAGAAAGAGTATTAGTAAATAAGATAATATATGAATAATAGAAGAATATAAGATAATTTTATATAAGGATGATAATTACTAAAGCAGACAGAAAAATGAATAGATAAACAGAGGAACAGAGAGGATGTTTATAAACTGTACGTACTAATCAATCAGTCGAACATAGAGAAAAATAGACTGGAATAGGGAGCAAAGCAAATGGAACGAGCATCAAGCGTGGCGGGCCGGAACTTTATCAAGGGGCTGCAAATTAAAAGAAAAGTTAGTAGGAAAAAGCAAACTGAGAAAAAGGGTGAAAGAAAGCCGCTTAAGAAATATTACATATAGTTGGTAACTAAACGCTAGACATAATAAACGGCCGGGACATTACCGGGTTGAAAGGCGAAAACGTGGCGGGCAAGTAAACGAGCAGGACAGCCCAACCGTAGCAGTTCTACGAGAAAGAATACAGAGATAATAATGATAAAAACGGTAGGAGTAAGAGAACGTCAATATAGGTTGATAGAGATATTATATAGAAGAAGAATAATATAGTCTGAAAGAAAGAAAGAATAGAATAAAATATATACATGTAGAATATAAGGATGATATAGAGGAAGTAATACAGTGAAATGAAGAATATAGATAATATAAGATAAGATAGAAGATATTATAAAGATGAATATATATATAGATAAGATTAATGAATACGGTATTTATAATTTTAATAAGTAAGATAAAAATAAAAAAGGTAATGATTAAGTATATATATAATATAATTAAATATGAATATTAGATATACAGATATATTAATATAAAAGATATTTATTAGATATATGGAGAAGTAAATTATATAATATAAATTAGATGAATATAGATAGAGAGTAATATAAATATAAAAATATAGAGCATATATATATTATTATGAAATAGATTTAGTAAATAGAATATTAATAATAGAAAAATATATTATAAGATTATATATATAGATTATATAGAGTAGATAATACAGGTAGGCGATAAACTGTCCATAGGCAGCGAGTAGGTAGTGCGTAGAGATTGGAATAGGTAACCAGAATGAGAAAATGAAAAAAATAATAATAAGCAAAACCGTTTAGGGTTTACCATAAATAGATGCATAAAGAAGAGGTATAGCCTATTAAAATATAGATATATATATATACGAATAATATATAAGTGAAATATTATAGATAATATAGAAATCTGAACAGAATATATATAGATATAGAGAATAAAATTAGATATATAATATATAATATATATAGTAATACTAATATATTATATATATAGATAATAAGAGAATAAATAATTAAATATATTATATATATATATATATATAGTAATATAAGGGGCTTTAAAGATATATAGATATATAATATAATAGATATATATATTAAATATATAATAGATATATTATACTACGAGAGTAATAGAAAGTCGCGGGATTAAATAGTCACTGGAATGCAAGTAAAAGGATAATTATATAGAATTAAGTGAAGTTATAGTAGGTTTAGATAAGCTTACGTAAAAGGTGTGACGAGCAAGGGCGAGTACTAACTACTATAAATAAGCTAATAGAGGATAGAATGGTCACACGGGAGCAAGTCAAAGGGCTTGATACCCCAAAATAGGTATAAGAAGGATAAGAATATACCAGGAATAACTCACCTCACTACTAATAAGTTAGGGCGCGGAGACTAGTGGAGCTCAGATGGGTAGTAGCCGTAGATGGAAACAAGAACGTGAAAGTGAGCGTGGTACAATAACGGCTCACATACTTATGTAGAATAAGAAACAAATATAAACAAAAAATGATGATTAATAATAGTTCAATAGTGAATAAATATAGGTATAAGTAAAGATAGAGTCAGAAAGTATAGCAACTAATAGTAGTAATAAGGGGACGGAGTGGTACTCAAATAAAGATATGATACAAGTTCATATTGACTACTAGTATTCAGGATGATATATGTAATAAAATGACAGCAGCGGGAGTTAAAATAGGAGTTATTAATAGTTATAGAATAAAGTAATTATCCTTGTACAAATAGAATATAATAAAAAACTATATAAATATGGGTGCCAAAGCCTGAATACTCAAGTATAGCACGGGAGCAAAAGAAGTAGTGAAATGATGGGAAAACAGTAAGAAAGTAGCCGATAAATATGAGGTAGGCATAGGATAAGATTTGAAGTATAAGTTAATGAGTATATGAAAGGTAAGTAGAGAGGAAATCCAGAGGAAAACCGATGAAAACCTAAATAAACATAGTGCAAATAAATGTTAGTAACATTATAACAAAGTAACTCCACCAAAGGGTTCACTCTAATAATATATATAAGTCTCACGGAAAAAAAACACAAACTCACAAATAAATAATATACGTATCAGCGAAAACTCTTACCAGAAGAAAAAGCCTAAAATATTCCACTAGGCACAGATAATAATAAGGGTGATCCATAATAAGCCGGAAAAAAACTCACGAATGGAATGGGTAGCTAGACTTAGCCACCTGGAGGTCAAAGTAATAAGACGGCGGACGTCCCGCAGGTCGGTAGAGTTCAGTTAGAATATAGAGAAGTGCGTTGCCTTATAGGAAGCGAAATAAGATATAACTATAATACTGTAGTATTTGAGATTCAGTTCACGAGCAAGCATCATGTAAGAGCACTTAGTAGAGCAAACGTGGGAGATAAGTAGAGGAAGTATCAAAGTGTAGTCGTCACGTCGAGCAACTGACAGTAAAATAGATAAGAAAGGAAATTAAAGTATATATAATTATTTGATAAGGGAATAACTGACCGGTAGTAAAGACATATACGTGGAATAGTAAGGTGTACCTACTAAGTTAATAAATAACGAATGTTTAAAACCAACAAAAATATAAAAATTAAACTATACCAATATTTTTTATTAAATAAACTTCGCACTTTTTGGCATAAATAAATAATAATAAGTATCAGATAAAAAAAAATGACACAATCAAAGAAAAAACTATTACATCAAACGCGCGCAAGATAGTAAAAGCAAATGCCAGACGTCTCAGAAGTATAGGGCCAAAGTACCATAAATAGTAATAACGCGAAAGTGAGGGCCACAAGCCATCCTGGTAGTGCAAAGTAATAAGAGCGTCGACTCCGCCAAGGCGCGGCGCGTAAAGGCGTGGCCGCACAAAGCGAAGAAGAAAGCAGAGCGTGCGTTGAGATGCAGTGCGCAAACGAAAAGCGGAGAAGACTGAGTGCAAAGGCCGCCGAACTTCACAGTAGTCTCAGCAGAAGGAAAAGAAGGGACTTCGGATATAGGGAGGAAAGGCCACAAGATAAAACATGGAAGAATACTCCAAAAATAAGAAAAGGAACAGACAAAAAAGCACAAAAGGGGGTCAAAAAAAGACGAAAAAAAACACAAACAGAAACGCAGCTAAACGCGCAGAAAAAAAACAAGCCACCGCAGAAAGGGGCGAACAGCGGGGCACATAAGTAAAGACGTTAGGAAAGGTGAAAATGGGCTGACAGCCTGTAAGATAGAGGGAACAGAATCAAAAGATGCAGCGTACCGGCCCACAGAAGAAGGCAGGGCCAGAAGATGCCCGGACGTGCGGAGGCAAATACAACAGAGACAGGGGCTACAAGCGCGAAGGCGGAAAAAGAGGCGCAACAGGAAGACGGCGGCGTAGCGGAAAGGAAAAAGAAGGCACCGACACTCGAGAAAGGCCGCGCGCGACAGGGGAACCGCCAGAGGGCGAACCCCCACGGAAGGGCGGACCAGGACACCCGCGAGAAGGACGGGAGTACGAAAAAGACACAACAGAAAACGTGCAATCAAAACGTGCGCAGAAGAAAAAAGCAAGGCCACTGCGCACAGAAACAGGGGTCCAAAGTATGGGGACACAGTGGAGCCGGAGAGGAAAGGGAAAGGGCGGGTACAGCGCGAATAGGGAACAGTGAAGCAAAAAACAGCAACCTGCCACAAAGAAGTGCAGGTCGGCCTGGAAAGCGCAGGCGAGCGAAAAGGCAACAAGAACAAGGCTGCGACAAAGCGCGAATCGGGAAAAAGTAAGCGCAACAAGAATAGCTGGGCGACGGAAAGGAAAAACAAGGCGTACGAACGAGCGCGAGACAAATCCGACGCGCTACCGGAACCCAGGGGCGGGAAGCCCCCGACGTAGAGTGGCGACAGGGGACACCCGGCGGAGAATGACGTAGGTGCGGCGAGAAGGAAGAGAGCGGGCGGGGAGACGGGGACAAGGGGAGAGGGGAGGTAACATAGGAAAGCTGGGCGACAGCGGAAGAAGCAACATGACAAGAGCACAGAGCCGCCACAAAGGAAGTCGCAGGCTTGCCGGAAGACCCGAGGCCGGAGGCAAAATGCAACAAGAGCAAGCGGCGAACAAAGCCAAGCGTGAAGAAAGGAGCGCACACAAGAACGACGGCGGCAGCGGAAGGGAAAAAGAAGCGACGAACACGCGAGAAAATGCGACCAGCGGACGTGAAACCGCAGAGGCGGGAAGCCCCCACGGAGGGTGGCACGAGACACCCTTGAGAAGGGACGGAGTGGCGGGAGAAGTGAGAGGAAGTAGGGCGGGGCGCGGGGAGACAGGGGGACACAGGGTGAAAGGGACGGAGTGAAATGGGGAAATGGGTGCGAACAGCGAGTGAGAGGAACAGAACAAAAGATGAGAGAGATGAGGAGAGAGGTATGATGAGATGAAAGAGAGAGGAGAGAGAGGAGAGAAGGAGAAGGAGAGATAGGAAGGAAGGAGAGGAAAGAGAAGGAAAAGAGAAGGAAAATAAGAGAGAAAAGAAGAAGAGGAGGGGTAGTGAGAGAAGAGGAGAGGAGAGAAGAGGAAAGGAGTAAGGAAGGATGGAAAAAGTAGCTGAAGAGGGTACGGGGTACTTCCAAGGCCCAAAAAGCGGCGAGAGGTTCATGAAGGCCGAAGAAGCGAGAGGAATAAGGGCAAAGAAAGAAGAGGCAGAAGAGGAGAGAGCCGTGAACCGGGTGCGGCCGGAAACCGCGGACAGCGGCAGAGGTGCGAGGCAACAAGGAAAGAGAAGAACACGATAGGAAAAAGGAAAAGACAAAAGAGGGGATAAGGGAGTAGGCATATAGAGGTACAAAGACAAGACTAACGTGAGGGAAGTCGGGGAGCAGGATGGAAGAAGCCGCAGCGAGGCAGTGTAACGGCAACAGAGGGGAGAAAAGGGAAAGGAGTGGGAAAACAGGACAGGGGCGGAGCGCAGAAGATTAGGAAGAGGTACGGGAACAGCGCCGGGCTGGGGAGCCCGAGGCCGGGGAAGAGGAGCGGGTAAACCAGAAGGCGACGACGCAGTAACTCGGAAGCATGTGGTAGGAAAACGACAGGTGGAGAACGAAAGGACCGAGGGAAAACAGGAAGAAAGTTAGGGCGGGGGGAAGAGAGGGGAAGTGGAGGGTAAACGGAGAGAAGGGTGTAGGAGAATCCCGGAGCTCCAGGGGCCTGATGGGATACATAGGGTTGCTGAGAGAAGGGTGGGTAAAAAGTAAATAAAGTAAGCTGCAGAGAAGTGGGTTATCTAAGGGGGGTAAAGAGTGGGGGAGGGTTTGATGAGAGAGGCGTCAGGGAAAGGGAAAGAGGGACAAGGTAACAGGGCGGGTTAAAGGCGAGTAAACCCACTAAAGACGCCTCAAAATCTTCACTGGAGACACAAT
Organism: Trachelipus rathkii; assembly: GCA_015478945.1. Classification (NCBI taxonomy): domain Eukaryota; kingdom Metazoa; phylum Arthropoda; class Malacostraca; order Isopoda; family Trachelipodidae; genus Trachelipus; species Trachelipus rathkii. The sequence continues at coordinate 16,828 of JABUQX010128921.1, read as the reverse complement.
AGAAGCCAAAGAGGGAAACAATGGAATGGATTCGAACAGCGAAGGAGTAAGGATGAAGTACAACCAAGAAGCAGTAGGGGTACAGTTAGGCCGGAGTAAGAAAAAAGGTCCTAAGCAGAAGTGGAGGAGGTAATAAGCCAAAAAGAAAGATAGGAGAAGGGCAGCAATAGACTAAATAGATCAATAAAAGATACTGAATAAGTGAGGAGATATATAGAGAATAGTAAAGTATATAATGAATATAAAGAGAGATGATTTAAGAGAGACGAATAAAGAAAAAAGAGAGAAAAGAAAGAAGAAATAAAAAGAGAAGAAGAGAAAGCGGAACCCGAAAAGGGAGCAAGTAAGAGAGTCAAGGGAGAGGAGTGACAGGGGAGAAGAGGGGGAAGAAAAAACCAGGTACAACGAAATGACAAGAATGCAGCAAAAAAAGAAGAGGAGCCACAGGGCCCAGAGGCCACAGGGGCCGCAAAGAGAGAAATGAGAAGGAACCCAAGGAAAACGGAAAGCAAGGGGACTGCATGCTCCTTCGTAATGCACGAACCAAGCATTTGATCTATTATATATTACTATATCCTATATTACTACTATATTATATACTCCATTATATTATTATATATCATATAAACATAATAAGACCATTACTTTATTTCATCTATTAATCCCATCTCTTTTTATTACCCGTACAAACCTCCAGTTTCATGAATCTGGGTTGGGGCAACGCAAGAAAAACGAACGAGAAAGTTAGCATAAAGAGCGAGAAACGCGGGGGCAGAGAAGGCAAAGAGTGAAGAGTAAAAAAGGAAGCCGCACCGAGGCGCAAACAAAAGGTGAACGACAGAGGAATGGGAGCCGGAGCGGGACCAAGGGTTAAAAAGTAGTGCAGATAACCAGGAAGGGAAAGAACGAATGCAGTGGATGGTGGACACAAACAAAGAAATACAAGAAATAATGAAGGGCAGAAAAAAAAAAGCCCACAAAGTGGACACTAAGTACGCAAAAAATACAAAAAGCTATGGAGAATTTAGCAGGATATCCTTAAAAGACAGAGGGCACAAGAGGGCCCCCATTTATGGTAAAATATATGAACCGTTAGTAAGGCCCAAAGTAAGTAATGAGTTTAAAATTGAAGAGAACAATTTTTTATTACAAATACAGAAAGTGATGGTGTCCAAGGGACCTCATAAAAAGAGAGCCAAAGATGTTTGAGAAAATAGGACAAACCTGAGATAAAGAAAGATAGAGGAGAGAGAAGAGAGAGCAACGAGAGACAAAGCAAGGAGAGGCGAGGGGAAAACGAGAGTGAAAACAAGCGAGCAAAACGAAACTTAGGTTTCTGGAGAAATACGACTAGGCGCAGATAGAACTAAAACTATAGAGACTCAACTAAGGTCCACACAGCGAGGGACAATGACAGACCAAGAAAGTACTTATATCTAGTTGTTGAGAGCACTGAACGTACTAAAACCAGGGCCAGAAACACAGAATAAAGTGAGAAAAAGAAAAGCAGGGCATCAGGAGGAAAAATAGCAGCTCAAGCAATATAATGGGATAAATAGAAATGACTGGGCCACTCAAGGGAAGGGATATATAATATACATGAAAGAAGATGATATGTAATAAATATAGTATAAGTAAAAGAGAGATATAGGAATATAGAGAAGTAGATTATATAATACTGAAGACTAAGATATTATAATTAATAGTATATATAAATATTATATCAAGAGATTGTTTATGAGATTCTATTGAGTATAAGAAATAATAATAGATAAGAAAGAGATATAAGAGAGAAGAAAAGGAAATGGCTACTTCTCCATATTTTAATAATGACGGAATATAACGAGATATGAATAGATAGAGAAATATATATATAAGATATATAACGAGAGAGAATAATAATAATATAGGTAATTAGATATAGTAATATAATTATATAAGAATATATAGAGAGATATAAAAACTATAAGATGAAATATATATATAATATTGAAAGATAATGATAGATAAATGAAGAGATTTAGAGATTATATGTATGAAATAGAATAGAGATATATATTAGTATTAGAGATAAAGGATATAATATAGAAAAAGTAATGAGTAAAGATGATCATAGTTAGATAATAAATATGAATATGATATGAATAATATGAATAAATATGAAAGAGACTATAATAGAGATATATAATAATATATAGAAATAATAGAGAGAATTAATAAATAGATACAATAATAAGATAATAAACAGATATATAAACGCCTGATCACGGGATATAATGAAATACCAAAACCGCAGGTGATATATGCCGTATCATAGTCAATGAAGACAGTATAAGCCCTATCTATAGGTTGAGTACCAGTACGCGCCAAAACCCGTAATACAATAATTACATACTATTACCTAAGAACATAATGAATAAAGGAAACCGAGCCTACGGCCATAGGCTAACAGCACAGTAGCCAGTGACCGCTACAGTGTCACGCTCTCGTATACTGTAGAAGTTATTATTATAGATAGAGGAAGAAGTGCATTAAGTATAACCAAGTAAAAGGTAACATGGTAAAGATAAAAAAACTAAGTAAAGAGAAGGAAAGAAAAATCCCGTATGGAGGAATCATCACCTCACATAGGGGCGCTAGGTAGACAATAGTGGATACCGTGCAGAGAGAGTGACGCCATTCCATGCCATACCCAGAAAAAGTGAGAGCAAGATAACCTAAATTATTAGAAACAACCGAGTGCCCGTCAATATGGCGACACACCAGGTATTGCCAAGCCGGTACCTCATATCGCAGTCATAGCGGATAAGTTAGGTAGAGTAGCTGAAGAGTGGCAGAATTAAAGCGCAAGATAGAATAAGAGAAAGAATTAAAAGACATAGTATATAGTAGGAAATAGGTATAAAATAAACCTTACCTGCCGTTGGACGGTGTAATATACAATACCCTTAGGTGTAGGATGGCGCCTGTGACGGAAACTGACATGATGCTATATGATTGGGCAGAATTCCAAACTGTGTCGGTATGGAGTAATGGCTCAGCAGCATGAAGCTAACATCAGGCAGAGTCCACGCGTTCCAAACAAATGACGCGGTCAACTACACGAGTAAGCTCACAGGAATCCTAACCTATCTCTCAATTAGAGAATTGAGTTTACTGCTATATTAGTTAATAACTTATATAAGAATTAAGTATGACGGTATATATATATACTATATATATATGATACTATTATGTCAATATTATGTGAACATGCTAAAAAATAAGAAAGAACGAGAATAAGTACAGGCGGACATATAGTATATTATCACGCGAGTGACAGGAGCCCGGGACGGGAACTCTGGAGCTATTAAGTTAGATAAGGTAGGGCTGTGAAGCAACGTTTATAATTAGGTGAGGGGAGGTGATAGAGGTAGTATATAGCGCAATCATATATATCATATATATATATAGATGAAGGGCACCCAGTGATCAGAGGGTAGCTCACCCCTACTACGCGCCCAACAGTACCTCTCATAGGGGGCCCCAAGCCAGAGAAATGAGCATAGAGGAATAAGGCTAGACCCTCCAGCTCTATGAAGAAGATGCCGGGCTCATATCGAAGCATCCGATAGAGAAGTCCACTAATGATCAGATATTCCAAATAAATTAACAAGCTAATAAAAAGAATGATAAAAATAATAAAGAGAAGAAGATAGAAAGATATATATATAAAAAGCCGGACCAATATTTGATTGATATTTGCAAATTGTAATATGTGAAATCAAATCATCGTTTTATCGTTAAACACTGATCAAGTTTTCGAATCAATGTATAAAAGAAAAATATAGGAATATCTTAATCCTCAAATTTTATCTTAGATCGGCAATATGGTTTCAAAGAATGCCCTACTTGTGATCTGTCTCTCCTCTTTGACTCTTGCTTCTCTGTCTTCGGAATTCAGTAAATAATTTGCAATGAAGCTAGAAATAAAGAAAACGTATGATAGAGTATGGCACAAAGATTTCCTTTTAAACCGTCCCGCCTTGAGCATCAATCCCTCTATCTGATTTATTGTTCTTTCGTTCTAAAGCAAATTATGTTAATGACCATCGTTTATTATTTAAATATATCAAGAGTGATTGAAACTCCACGGGGTGTCCTTTTCTGGTCTACAACTCTTTTTTTTCTTGTCATTGGTGACCTTTGTGACATCATCGCCCTATCCATCAACTCTTATGCTGACGATTCCATACTTCATTACTCTTTTCCTTATGAAACGAGCTGTACCCAACTTCAAATATCGTAATCGATTCTAAGAGGATAGCACTGAAGCAACTGACCTCTGA
>JABUQX010128921.1:0-7500 GCA_015478945.1 Trachelipus rathkii | reverse complement strand
CTTCCTCTGATATCCTCCCTCTTAAAAAAACCCTTAAGCCACACATTTATCAACCCATCCCTCCTGCGAAACTCTCCCAGTGTGTTTACAAAATTCCCTGCAAGGATTCTAACTCCCTTTACATTGGTAAAACCCATGATCTTACACGCCGCCTTTATCAACACAAACATGACATTCTACACGACAATCAAAATTCTTCCCTGACACAAGATCGTTTCTACTTTGCAATTTTCCATTAACATTAACCATGATTATTTTACATGAACAAAATTCGTAACAACGAAACCATTGAATCCTTCTGGCATCATCAATCAAATCATTTCCAATAAACAAAAAGGCGATTATAACATAGACACAATACAAAATAATATTCTGAGCACCACACAATTTTTAAAAAAAATTAAATTATCCAAACTTTAAAATATTACATAACTAAATAATTTTTACTTTTTTTCTTTATATGTTAGTTTATAATAGGTTTCTTCAAAAAGAGGTCCAGCTTAGGAACGAAAGTCAAGAATATATACTTATTTAACTAATGTAAATTTATTTTTCAACTGATTTCTTTCTTATCTTATCAATAAAAGCCCTCCCTCCTCTACTAATATATATATAGGGCAGCAGCAGCAGCAGCATGAGCAGCAGCATAGATAAGAGTTATATATATATATATATATATATATATATATATATATATATATATATATATATATATATATATATATATATATATATATATATATATATATAACCCTTCAATAGGTGTATTGGCTACAGATTCATCAGAGCGAATAAGAGTAGGAAAAGAAGGTTTACAAATGTTATTTTTTGGAGCAAGAAAATTAACGATGTAGGATTACTTACATTTAGTACAAACACGCTTAGCACGTCTGATATTCCTATTCCGAGGTTTATCAGAATTAACGAGGGATAGGTAAACAAATAGTTTTCCATTTACGATGTTCATTGTCACATCATTAATGGTACAATAACAAATGTAACAGAAACATAAATTTAGAGGAGAGAAAGATCTCAATATCGTCTCTCTCATCATTTTTATTCCTTGGCTATTATTGTCTGAGGATATTAATACTCTTCAGAGTTATTACGAGAGGATGACAAACAAGTGTTTGTTGATTATCATAATGATATCTTTAAATGATTGGAGTACAATGATACAATTGGTTAGAATAGAATTGTCATGGGATGGGAAGACATTTATTTTATCATCAGAGCGGCCGTACTGGCAGAGAGATTCATTAATCTTATCATAATTTGCAGAGTAACGTCATGTATTACTGAAAGTTAGCGAACTTTAATTATGGCCTGTATTTTATTTAGTTCTTACTGAGCCATCGTCGAATGATTAAAGTGTGCCGCAATTGACCTATATTTTGAGAGAACTTCGCTGACTCTTGTTTGAGATGTCACAACATTTCTAATGTTGATGACTGACGGAGTTTGTGTTGTTCACTCAAGAAAGAAACAGAATTTTCTTTATATTGGCACCAGCATCTCTCATGACACAGTGAACATCATCTGGGGATAGGTTCCATTTCGGAAACATTACATTAAATACGTCACTGTGATATTCACCTCGAGTGACGTTCAGCGAGAGGTTCGCAGAACACCAACACAAAATTTTGGCGTTTGAAATCCTTGTCTACGGCATGACTAGTCAGAGAGAACAAAGAAACTGCTGATTGAGTATCTGACCATTCGTTCGGTGGAGAAAGCTAATTTGGATGATTATTTGATAGAGGTTATTAATTCTGAAACTTTAGTTAACTCTATCATACTTTTTCTTTCAAATAATATCTCTGTAGTATTTCCTTTGAGTAGTGTGTTGAAAGAGACCGATACTTTCGCTAGCCGTACAAAACCAAGAATTTCAACATGACGAAACAGAAGATCCATTACTATCATTTTTGCAAATTTTTATTTTTAATATTTGTGAATGAAAAATATTGCCCCATATATTTGTATTTTATATTAGTTTCAAGAGTAATCTGATTCGTTCTTAATTAAAGCTGGAATTGGGGATCCTTTACTCTTTTACTCATTTTCCTTTCTACATTTTCCTTGTGTTTGCTGCTTAGATAGTTCTTAACCCGGATGTCATTCTTCCTTTCCGAGAATAATTACGATTGCAAAGTGTACGGTTTACGTTGTCATGGGAAACAATATCGAAGTAATCCCAAACCACACTGGATAAGAATGCCATGCGGAATTGCTTCAACAGTTGATTTCGAGCGAATATACTCACAAGTACGAGCCTATCAATATTAATATTGCTAGATTTCGATTGTGATTCAAATTACTGTCACTACCTTGAGACGGCACTAGTCAGCTCATTCTTATCAATTTCTCACAAAAGTTGTTAAATTTTCTAACAAGTTCCGTCAGAACATTTTCTAATCGCATTAAGAGATTCCGAGTGCGAATGCAAATATTTATTTTTAATATTTGTGAATGCGAAAGTCAATGCAAATATTTAAAAACATACGAATATATATATATATATATATATATATATATTATATATATATATTATACATATATATATATATATATATATATATATATATATATATATAATATATATATATATATATATATATATATATATATATATATATATATATATATATAAGAGAAAGTATATATATATATATATATATATATATATATATATATATATATATATATATATATATATATATATATATATATATATATATATATATATATATATGTAAATTTTTTCTCTCATATAATTTTCTCAAGGAAAAATAGTCGCTGGAATCTGTACAGTTACAACAATTTTTAATTTCTTCTGATTTTTACAAAATTAAAGATATTCGTAATTGGTAATATTAAAGTACCGCACGCAAAAAGCAGTTTAGAAGGTAGTTTGAAGTACAGGAGAACAGGAGTGATGAACCTAGACTTTACCAGTGGAGTACATGCTGTAAGATTGAGCATAGTGGTTAAGTCTGAGGTCAGAGAGAGAGAGAGCATAGAGAAATATGAGATTGTGTAGAAAGGTGTGTCGCAAGAACGCTTCTCAATGAAAGAGGTATGTGATTGAAGAGTTCAGGAGAGCAGTGTCCGTTATAATAGCGATGAAATAAAGAGAGTGACGCGACAATTCGATTGATAAGACGAAAAGCCCTAGACTCAACTACATTTTAAAGAGGAGCAGTGTGGGTAGAATCACTCCAGTGATGTGTGAGGCTACCTGGCGCAGGGGCGAGCGACACCCTTATAAATATCAAAACAACTGAGGTGGTGTAAGAAATTCCTAGCCCAGCCCTTAGAACACTTTAAACCTTAGAAACTTGTTTAGAAAGAGTAGTAATATGAGCCTTCCAATTAAGGTCACGAGAAAAATAAACATCAAGAATATTAAGGACAGACGAAGGTCTGAGTTATGTTTTTTCAAAGAAGATGTTATAGCTGTGTGAAAGTTTATGTGGAGTGGAAAGATGGAGAAACTGAGCTTTTGAGTAATTGAAAACAACCTTGTTCTCAATTCCCCAAAGAAATTTGAGAAAGATCAGATGCTAGTTGATCCAAGGTTTCCCCTCCTAGCTTGAGCAAATTGTTGTTGAAAAGGACGTCTATCAAAATGAGGGGCTGGGGCAGCGGGAGAAGTCGTCGGCATAAATCAAAATTTGATCAAGGCTAGAGAGAGGTCTTTATGCAAATAGAAGGAGTTAAAGATAAAACAATCATATACCCAATTTCATTCATAGATTTAAAGCATGGTTGGTGGCATTTAACCAAAATACTGAAGGAAAGAGGGCCAAGAAACAAAAAGACTAGAAAGAAGATCGCCAGTAGAGCGCTTTTTACTTACGAAAGCCGCATTGGAGAACAGGAGAAAAGTATTAGAAGAATTGAGATAAGCTTTCTCAAATCCTCCTGCCAGGGACAGATTCAAAACCATAGGAAAACAGGAAGTGCTAGAGAGACGTGAAGATAGCTATACCATTGGTTCCTTTTTGTACAGGAGCACTCTTTTCCTGCAAGAAAAGGCCAAAGTAGAAAGACAGGGACGGAATAATTTAACAAGGCAGAGTGCAAGCTCGAAAGCACAAGTTTTGAGAACCTTACGCTTTCTTAGTGTTAAGCCTGAAAAAGCAGAAATAACAACTTTAGAAGAAATTATATTAGCAAATGTGTTGGAGGGAGGTGGAGAAGAAGGAATAGCACTGGAATTGTCTAAGGTGGAATTTGAAGCAAAGGTTTGAGCAAAAAGTTCAGCTTTAGTGGAAGGTTAAACGGCAGTTATGCCGACAGAAAATAGTAAAAAAAAGGCAAGAGGAAAAAGCAAAGTTAAGAGTTAAGATTTTTTGAAAAATGTCTGAAAGGACGTGAGGAAGAGGGGCCAGTAAGATTATTTCATTTTCTACTGAGAAATTTTTTTAAGTGTCATAGAGAATAGATTTTGCACGATTTTGGGATGAAATATAAGTTACAAGGGTTTCTGGAATTTGAAGATGACAGTAATTCCTAAAGGCAGTGTCCTTGCGGCTAATAGCACGAGAACAAGCAGAGTTAAACCAAGGTTATCTAGGTTTAGTCGAAGGTAAAGATCATGGGGTGCATGCCTCCATGCCTGAGAGAATTAGCTCGAACTTTGCACACTCCGAGGGACCCTTTCCACGGAAGCTGTAGTCATTCCATGGGAAATCAAAGAAGTACGACCGCAAGTGCCAAAAACGTTTTCTCGCCGTATGCGGGGTCTTTCCTGCGGAAGACTTGAAGAGTTAGAACAGAAATCAGAGATATGAGAGTGATCAGAGGAACCCAAAGGAGGAAAGAATTTAACAGAATAAGGATAAGAATTAGAATAGGGAGCTGCATTAACTGTTAGGTAATCTCTAAAGACATCAGAAATACTAGTGGTAGGGGAGCTGCATTAACTGCTTGAGGTAATTCTGGATAGAAAAGTCGTAGCAAGTTCATCAACTTTATCTTGAGAATTAGAGGAAAGCAATTGGCCGTGGTGAACGTTGAAATAAACCAAGAACGATGATTTCAGAGATATGTGAAAAAGAGAGAGAATGTGTTCTAATTTATTATGACAGGTTAGCTTGAGCCATTAGGTAGAATATTCGGAAAACTCCAAATCAAAGACACGGGAGCAAACATCATTGCGCACATTGGCACAACTGCCTTTAGCTAAAATTTGAGGGAAGAAATAGTAGGAGTCAACAGAGTAGAGCTCAACGTCAGAACGCTCAAAAACCTAAGTTTCGGTTAGGAATAAGAGATGAGGTTTAGAAGGAAGGTGATGTTCAACAAATGAAAATTAGGATTTAAACCGAGAAGGTTGCAGAGTTCTGAAGAAAGGGGACCGTAAATCAAAACAGGCCGGCAACCTGGGTACGACACCAACTCCATCTACCGGAGGCGCCAATGGCCTTGGCCAGCCGAGGGTAGGGTGGATAAGGGGTTATTTTTGGAAGCCATCCTATAGGCTTCGAGACTAATCTCGTGGGTATGTTTTATTCATTTTTATTATCTTTAAGAGGCAAGTGTTGTCGCAATTGTATTTATGGTATGATGGGTGAGAGCTACATCAATGTAAGAAGAATGTGGGAAATGAGCACAAAAAGAGAAGAACCATTAAGTATTGGAGTGGAATGGATATACCCAATGACTCCATCCATGCCCAATGATGGGTAATTTTATCGCTTCAGTGAGCTACTTTCCTCATATATATATATATAAGAGTATATATATATATATATATATATATATATATATATATATATATATATATATATATATATATATATATATATATATATATATATATATATTAGTGATGCAGGTAACATCCGCATCCGCATCCGCAACCGCATCCGCGGAGCATCCGCACATTATTAAAGATCCTCATCCGCATCCGCGCTTTGCCGTGATGCGCGGATATTTATTGTCGAGATTTGATAAAAAAATTTTATAATAAAATACTAAGATGAATCTTTTGAAAATGTTTAAAGTTAGCGCAATTCAAAAACGGGCTGATATTCCATGTAACTTCCAGTTTTCAAAGACGTTCCAACTCGCTGGAATAGTACATGTCATATGATGGAAAGAATGGTATCGCTCAGAGAACCTCTTGCTTTGTACGCCAGTTTGTATTCCAAAGTTAACATTCTTACTAATATGGAAAATGACATCATATCACATTAAGCTATTGAAAACCATTTGACGAAATTACAAAAAATCTGCACCCTACAGCTTCTGTCTCCTGATGCAATAACATTAATCTCAAAGCTAAGTGAAGCGTTTTTGAACTATCTGAACAAAATGATGATGGTTTATGGAAGAATAAAGATGTAATAAAACTAGAGTTAGAAAAACGCTTTGGTTCTGTGGAATTAGCCTTCATACTATTGCAACTTATTTAGATCCCCGTTATAAAGGCAAGTTTTGTAACACAATGTTAGAACAAGTTATCGTCACTTTGTGTCGCAGTTGAAAACTTCAATCCAAACAACATACACTCCGCCATCCATTAAGTAAAAAACGAAATCTACAGAATCAACACCTTCTACAAGCAAATCAATAACATATTCACTGGAAGAATTTCTACAGTCCAGTAGTGATGAAGAAACACAAGCATTCCAAAATATGTAGTGCAATGATTGAAAACTATCACCAAGAAAAACGATTAGATACAAAATGATAATATCAGTTGGTGGAAAGTTAAGCAAAATATTTACCCACGCTTAAATAAACTTGCAAGGAAATACTTGGCCTGTCCTGCAACTAGTGTTCCAAGTGAGAGAGTATTTAGCAATGCTGGGTTAATATATGATGAAAAGAGAAACAGACTCTCAGCAGAAAAGGCAGAAAAATTGATGTTTCTCAAGCACAACCTTTCTATATTTGAATTTCAATGCTAGTGCAAAGAATATAATTCATTGTAAAATCTTTCATTAAGGAAGGAGGTTGGGTAAAGGGGTTGGTGGGGTGCATTTGAGTTGGGTTCCCGTCCCACCCTGGCAACAATTATATTAATAGATTGTGGCTTAATTTTAAAAAAATATATAAATATATACAATTTATAAATATAAAAAATTATATATATATATATATATATATATATATATATATATATATATATATATATATATATATATATATATATATATATATATGTATTACATATATATATATATATAAAAAGTATATATATATATATATATATATATATAGAATATATATATATATAGTTATATAAGTATATATATATATATATATATATATATATATATATATATATACTGTATATATATATATATATATTATACATATATATATATGTATATATATATATAGTATATATATATATATATATATATATATATATATATATATATATATATATATATATATATATATATATATATAAATATATATATATATATATATATATATATATATATATATATATGTTATTATTTATATATATATATATAT
>JABUQX010128920.1:5000-10444 GCA_015478945.1 Trachelipus rathkii | reverse complement strand
CCATTATTTATTTCCCTTTTATTGAAGAATAATTATTTAATTTTTTTATTTATATATCTATTATATATATATATAATAAATATATATATATAATATAATATATAATAATATATATATATATTAATATATATATATATATATATATTATAATAATAATAAAATATTTTCTAATCTAAAACACCCCGAAATTTTTTTTTGCTACTGCCCTATTATGAATATATATATATTATTATATATATAATATAAATATTATATATAATATATATATATATATATATTATTATATATATATATATATATATAAATTATAATATATATATATATATAATTATATATATAATAATATATATATAATATTAATCATCATCATCACCCACCTTCTCTCCCCAAGACTGGGTTAGGTGCGAAGCATGCACTAGAAAACAGGAAAAAAGGTAGGAAGAATTATGGAACGAAAGTCAAAAAGAAGCCCAGCCTTACCGCCCCCTTCTATACCTTTTAGTGAGAAACTCGTGCATTCAAGAAAACCACTTTAAGAGCTTCACGGGACAGCGACGGGCCCTCACTATGGCATCTCGTCAATGTGGGGTTAATCCTTGGCCCAGGTGGGCCACAACCATACCCCTTCAATAAACCCCGCCATCTCACCACTTGTATTGCCCCTTTCTTCCGTCTCTGCCACAAACAACCATTTCTCTGCATCAGCATTTCCTTTACTGACTCAAATCCACTTTTTCTTTCGTTCTCCCAGCCGTTCGATTCCAGCACACTTCACCACATACATCGCTTTTTACCAACCTGAACTATCATCCACCTTTCTCACATTGATGAAACCATCGCCAACTACTTTTCATTTATTCTCTCATTTACCCACTTCCCACACATTCTTTAATACGTTCATTCTCATTTTATCAATTCTGAATCCATTTTACTTTAGATCTATACCTTTTATTTCAAACCATAGTTGTCTCACTATATTACATTAACACAGTAAACAACATACTCTCATAGTATATATATATAAAATATATATATATATATATTATATATAATATATTATTATATATAATATATAATATATATATATATTATATATAATAATATATATAATATATATATATATATATATATATATTATATATATATATTATATATATATATATAGATAATTTCTAGAGGGTGGAGGTCGAGAGTCGGTAATTTTTTTTTTAAAAGTGGTTAAGTGAAATCGGTAAATTTCAAGAGGTCGGAGTCGGGTATTTTCAAGAGAGGTGGAGTCGGAAGTCGGGAAAAAATTTTATTTGAACCGACTCACAAGACCCTGCTGGCCCCACTACCACCCTATCTCTTGCTGAGGAAATGCTGATGCGATGCCTCGGAGATGGTCGTGATCGCCGTAAACGACCTTTTAATTTTCGGCCGAAATTTGAATGAATCGTATGGATATATGGAATGTCAGAGGAAAATGTTGAGTAGAAGAGGAGAGAGAGGTGTGGATGTATTTGAAAGGGCAAAAATTTTTGAATTTGCTCGCGTGTGACTGAAACAAAGATGAAAAGAAAAGGATTTGAAATTGAGTGGTAGTGGTTTTGGTGTGGGGAAATGTTGCCGTGCTGGTTGTGGAAGAGAATTTGAGAGAGGGAGAGGAGGAGTTGCAAATTTTGGTATAGAGTGACCTGTGTACAAAGCTATGGTTTAGGACTTTATGTGTCGTGAGTCCTAAGAATTCTAATGGTTTAAAATTAAATGTTTGAAAGTCAAGTAAATGTGTGGTTGTTGACGTATGGTTCATCTGAGGGAAAACGTGAAGAGAGTACGATTTTTTTTTGGAATTAATCTAGAATGATGCTCTGGATTGGTGGTGAGTAGGGCTCAGATTGATTCAGTGTTGGGGGACCTGAATGGTGGATAGAGTGATCAAAAAAGGGGGATGGTATAACAAGGGTGCTGGTTTTTCGGGGGGTGGCGGGAGAAAATGCACGAATGATAGGAAGGTGGATTGATTTCTGTGAGAGAGAGGTATGGTGTAAGTAATATTACTTTTTCTTTAAAACAAAGGTATCCATTTTAAGTATACTAGAGTTGGTGTAGATAAAGATGGTATCGAAGGTGAAAAAGTAAGAATTGATTTTGTGTTGGTGAAAAGAAGGAGATGTTTGGAATATGTGTTGGTATTGTTAAAATCCAGTGAGGGTAGGAATGGGATTATCGGATCATTATGTGTTCTATGTATGTAAAATTTAAGTTAGTGGGGGCTTGGGATGGAGAGGAAGGTGACACGAAAGGAAGTAGGTTAAAATTAAGAGTGAGAAGTTAGTGGAAGCAAGACAATAAGGTTAAGTATGTAAGAGCGCTCGCTAGTAAATCGGTTTTGAATGGGTGGAACCCAAAGTTCGATACTGAACAATCTTGGGGGGGGCAAATGAAGGAAAGGCCCAATTGTTTTTGTAGTGCAAAGGAAGTGTTAAGTGGGATTGCTAAAGTAGGAAGTTAAGGAATGTTAACCAGCGAATGTGTTGGAATGAAGAGTGATTGAAAGCGGTTAAAAGTAAAAAAAGAAGCATGGTTTGAATGTACTAAAAGCAATGATGAAGTTGAAAAGAAAGATGCTTGGAATTAATAAGGAGGAAAAACAAAAACTAAAAAAGGGGCATACGTTAGCGAGAAAAACAAGAGGTAAAATGAACAGTTTGGAACAAGGAGGATGAATGAGGACATAAAAAGGGAATAGGAAAGCTCTTCTGGAAGGAAAGAAGCGAGAAGGTTAAGAATGAGAAATAAGGAATCTCTTAGAGATATGAATAGGGATGGTGCTTTTTGTAACTGATGAAATGGATGTAAGGGGAGTGTGGAAAAGAACACTTCCCGAAAAATCTGTACAATATTAACAAGTTAATTTGATGAAGGTGTTAATGAATGGTGTGTGGGTTTTGATTGGTAACCCAAGAAAAGGGAATAGTATTTTGGGGATGAAGAAAGGTAATGGGTAGAAGTGAGAAAGTTGAGAAATGGTAAATCTGCAGGTATAGAGAAATTACTGGTGAAATTCATCAAGAGCGGAGGCGAGATGGTGCTTGATTGGATTTGGAATGTGTAACAAAGCGTTTATGGGAGGTATAGTTCCAAGGATTGGAGGAGAGCGGGTAATAGTACCCTTGTATAGGGGTAAGGAAGAAAAAGGGGAACTGTAGGAAATTAAGGGGGATAAGTTTATTGACGTGATTGTTAGGGAAGGTATATGCTTGGCATTTTGCGTCGAAAGAGATGCGTTCCGAGTGACTGAAGGACTGACATTGGTGAAGAACAAGGTGGCGTTTAGGAGTGCTAGAGATTGTTGGATCAAATCTGTATAGCATTAAAACAAAATGATTGAGGAAAATAGAGGGAAGAAGAATAAATTATATTTTTAGGTTTTATGGATTTGCAACAGGCGTATGATTAGAGTTAATAGGGAAGCTTTTATGGCAGGTATTAGTGATATTATGGTGTTGGGTGGTAGGCTTCTGAATTGAATCAAAAGTTATGTATGGACGATAGGGAACGCGTGTGTAAAGAATAAAGTTTGTTCAATGCGTGCTATTGGTTTATGATTTAAATAGCGGAGTGAGGAACAGGGTGTTGTATGTCTCCTTGGTTATTCAATTGTATATGGATGGGCGTTATGAAAAATTCGAGGTGGGGATGGCAGAAATGGTGTTAGAAATGATGGAGATGAGTGGAGGGTTGCCCTAACCTATTATATGCGGATGATTTGGTAATGTGTGGCGAATCTGAGAGGTTTTAAAGAGGATTGGTAGAGAGATTGGCAGGGTATGTAAAGGAGGGGTTGAAAGTAAACCGTAGATAAGAGTAAGGTATGGTTGTGAGTTGAGGACAGTCCTCAGTGTGTAGTTATGTTTAGATGGTGAGCAGCTGGAGCAAGTGGTCTGAGTTTAAATATTAGGGTAATGTGTTGGATGAGAAGGGAACGGAGATGCAGAAGTGTAGTAGGAAAGTTGTGAATGGCAGGAAGTTTGCTGGATGCAATTTAAATCGTTTGTGTGAATGTAAAGGGTACTAAGTTCTTGAGGGGGTGCGCTAGGGTCTACAGAAGGTCTAATGTTACGTACCTGTGTTATTTGGAGTGTAGTGAGACTATGGTCTGGATTAAGAAGTATAGACTTAAAGTTCCAATGTGTTCAGATGGGACACATCTTAGGAGCATGCTAGGTGTGAGAAGAATTAACAAATAAATTGAGGAATGAACTTATTAGAGAGTTGTGTGGTGTGAAGAAAGGTGGTTAAATGAGAGAATAAATGAAAGTATGTTGAGATGGTTTGGTATGTGGAAAGGATGGATGAAGCTCGGTTATTTAAGGCGGATGTATAGTGGGTGAGTGTGTTGGGAACCGACCCAGCTGGGAGACCGAAGAAGAAAGTGGATCGAGTCGGTGAAAGGAAATGTCTGAAGGAGAGAAATTTGAGTTTTGGCAGAGGCGAGAATAAAGGTGCATGATAGGAGAGAATGGCGGGGTTTGTATGGGGGCATATGGTTGTGGCCCACCTGGCCAGGGGGATGAACCCTTACATTGACGATTTACCATATTGAGGGCCCGTCGCTGTCCCATGAAGCTCTAGGTGGATTTTCTGACTTTCTGTGTGACGAGTTTTCACTAATTTATGGTACAGAGGGGTGGTAAGGTTGGGCTTTCTTTTCGACATGTGTCATCTTACTCTCCTACTGCTTTTCTTTTTCCGAATGCTTGTAGTGCACCTTACTCCCAGTCTTGGGAAGAAGTAGGTAAAGAAAGAAAGAAGAAATATATATATAATATATATATATATAATATCTATATATATATATATATATAGATATATATAATATATATATATATATAATAATATATATATATATATATATTATATTTATATATATATATATATATATATATAATATATTATTATATATAATATATATATTATATATATATTATAATATATATATATAATATATATAATAATATATATATATACATACATATTATATATATATATATATATATATATATATATATATATTGTGGACTTCTATGGCTAGAGTCTTCTTTGAGGAGAAATAAGTACCAGAGTTCGGTTTTTTCATTTATTTCACTTATCTATATACATCAATTGCGGATCGGACCCCTATCCTTTATAAAAAAACAACAACAACATAAGATAGGTAATCCGGATTCTTACTATTCTAGATCTGATCATATTCTGCAGGAAGATTCCTACAGAACATGAACGGATGTAGAGTAGTATTAATATTACATGAAGTGTTAATTTGAGACTACTTATGTAATGTTATATCTAGGCAGGGAAGGATTCCACACAGGTATACCTCTGCACGAAGCAGCATGCCTTGGAGTGAATTACCCACTCAGGCACATATAGAGGTATACATATATATGTAGGGTGGGATG
>JABUQX010128919.1:5000-7500 GCA_015478945.1 Trachelipus rathkii | reverse complement strand
CACAGATGAAAAGACATTCTGCTCTTCAGATCACGGCCCCCTACATTGCTGGCGTGTCAATAACACACGATATGAACGCCAACATATTTATGAAGAAGCTAGAAGTGGACACGTCACTGCCAATGTATGGGGATGGATAAACTATAACATTCTAGGCGAACTGACCCCTATAGATGGCCGGTTCACCGCAGATAAGTATCTGGAAATACTTGAAGAGGTGTTGCTACCAACAGTGAGAGCGTATTTCGATCCCGATCCCGATAGAATACCGTTCGTCCACGACAATAGTCCCGTGCACACTGCGAGGAGAGTTCAGCAATGGTTTACTGAACATGAACAGATCTTCCATGTTTTACCATGGCCACCGAAAGGGTGTGATTTAAATCCTATTGAAAATATATGGGGATCAATTATCAGAGATTGGAGACCAGAGGATGAGAGAACGGGGAGGCAACTTTTGGACCATGCCCTTAGATCCTGGGAATTGCTGCGCAGAAGACAATATATTCTAGAAAATAATATTGGATCCATGCCTGAAAGATTGCAGTCCGTTATCAGGGCAGGAGGTGGATGGACAAAATACTAGACATATATATACTGTATATATATATATATATATATATATATATATATATATATATATATAAAATATATATATATATATATATATATATATATATATATATATATATATATATATATATATATATATATATTTTTTTTTTTTTATTATAGCTGCTCTCTTTATATATATATTTATTAAGCTTCGTGTAAACGATCTCCTAATTTAAGTTAATGTTACAATAGTATATATCTATATAATGTATAATATTTAGTTGATATTTATTGATATTTTTTCTATGTTAAATAAAGCTAATATATATATTTACAATGGGTTTATTATTTCATCTTACAATAATATTTCGAGCCTTGTTCTTACTATTTATTATTAACAACAGACCTTCTTCCTGCAAATAGAAACTTATATGATATATATATATATATATATATATATATATATATATATATATATATATATATATATATATATATATATATATATATATATATATATATATATATATATATATATATATATATAGTATATATACATATATCAAGGGACGTGCCCTCTGTGGAACGTAAGGTTGGCAGTGCATGCCCTAAAAAGATAATTAATTATTTATTTATATATTTTTATATATTAAAAATTTTATCCATTAAAATTAATTTCTTACAGAGTTGTTATCGAAATTTAAAACAAAATTTCACTTTCCCTTGTAAAAAGCAAAAATTTTAATGCTTCTCCGCCGCTTATGGCTTCCTATATTGAACTTGGTTAAATGGATGTTTCGTGCTTTTCATTTTTAATGTATAACATGATGTTCCTAAAAGGCATTCTAAATTCTGCTTTTCGACTCGCTCCGTGCTCGCTCATATCATGTTTGGAATGATGTCGTCGAGGGAAGATCTCTCTCTCTCTCTCTCTCTCTCTCTCTCTCTCTCTCTCTCTCTCTCTCTCTCTATATATATATATATATATATATATATATATATATATATAATATATATATATATATATACATATATATATATATATATATGTACTCTATAATATATATATATATATATATATATATATATATATATATATATATATATATATATATATATATATATATATATATATATATATATATATCACCAAAAAAAATCATGAGATGAGAGCTAAACATTTTGATATGTTCAATATTCTTAAACAATTGATTATTTAAGCATAACATAAGACTCTTTCGCTTTACCATTGTTTATGTTAAAGCAAACTGTAAATTTTACCAATCGCTTGTCATACCTGATTCATAATTAAAAATAACCACAATTATCTAAATATGCTACAAATTTTTGTCTTTCGGATATAGTTTTTTTATTATTTTATTTTCTTTGATAATTATTTTAAATTTCTGGCTTATATATTGATTTAGTTGTTTGCGTTTTAAACATAATTTATGGTTAAAATTGCGAAACACTAATTGTGTTTGGCGCTTATTTAAACATATGATTGTGTTTAAAAGAACCACAATTTGTGTTATTTTTAATTTTCAAACAAATATTTTTTTTTATATATATATATATATATATATATATATATATATATATATATATATATATATATATATATATATATATATATATATATATATTTTTTTTTTATTTTTTTATGTATATTAAATTAAGCACAACCCACCCACAGGGGGCAAGTCACGGCACGTTACCTGATATATATATATATATATATATATATATATATATATAGATATATACTTAACATATATATATATATATACATAGCCACTTTTAGGTCTATCTATATATATTTAAATCATCATTGTTTGTTTCATTATTCGTTACAATTTGTATATGTAGGTGTAGCGGCAACACAGGTGCAACACATTTTATATTTTAAAATGAGCATGCGTGGAAGCAGCTCAACAACATAAAA
>JABUQX010128918.1:32500-41836 GCA_015478945.1 Trachelipus rathkii | reverse complement strand
AACTCTTCGAAATTATTTAAGCTATCAAAATTTTTGATTCTCTAAGCCTCTAATAATAATAATAATAATAATAATAATAATAATAATAATTAATGAATATGAAAGCATTTGCTGAATGAAACACAGGGAGACATGTTTGGCCGTAACGATTTCTTAGGTCAAGTGGCTGTTCCTCATACATATATAAAATATTTAGACCAGGGACTTAAATGCAAGGTTTCATTTGCAGATGATAGCAAATTGGCTACCTCAGTTAGAATAATGATGGATGTATAAATATTTAAAAGATAAGGGAGGGAGCTGTAATCGCTGATGGGGATTAGCAAGTTCATTCCTTCTTCAACTTAATTTTTCTCTCCTCATAAACCATGGTTCAATCGTGCGTGCCTATTCTCTGGCCATTCAGGCTAGAGACAGTGCGTATCGGGAATGGAAAAACTCTCCTATCACTCTTACCAATTTTCATTCAGCTAGAATTGCGTTGCAGGGATACTCTTCGTTGAGCAAAGCGGGCTTTCATCTAAACGAAAGTGCGCTAATTTCCTTGGTTCTCCTACTGACAAATCTTTCTGGCCTCTGCCAAAAACATCTCTAGCAACTTCGGTAAATCTGCCTTTCCTCTGATGGTTCTGTTGTTAACTCTCCAACTGAAAAGGCCAATCTCTTCGGCCTCCTATTTTCCACTAACTCAACCCTAGACAATTCTGGCATTTCTCCTCCTCCTCCTTCTCTTCCTCAGGTGTCTGGCGTCTTTGCTCGTGATTACATTTTGGATCGGGTACATAGGCCCCTATGAAGGGATAGGAAGACGGGTGGCCCAGGATGGCATTCCTCCCCAAGTTTTGAGGGAGTGTTTGTGCGTTCAAGCCCCCTCGTTCAACTATACTCCCTATGTGTCTCAATACTAGCACTTTCCTCAGTGTAGGAAGCTTCTACATGTCCAAACCCTTATTCCGGAAAAGGAAGCCTTTCTGATCCTTCTAACTATCGCGCTATAGCTCTTACTTGTATTCTATATAAGATCTTTGAAACTTCAACTCTCACTTTTGGTAGATTATCTGAAATTCATTCCCCTTCTTTCTGATAGCCAGCGCTGCCTTCAGCGCCTTCGAGGTTCTTTTGGCGATATTATACTTTCCTATCTAACCGATTTATGGTTTTCAGCCCTTAGGAACTACGGGGATTGCGTGGTGGCGCTGGACATATCCAAAGCATTTGACCGAGTATGGCACGCGGCCATTGCTCCAAGCCCCCTCCTTGAGTTTCCTCTTCTCTCTCTGCTTACTCATGTCTAGCTTTCTTCAAATTTCTAAATATCGGCTGTTGTTGATGGGAAGACTTCTTCTTTTTCTGTCAATGGTGGTGTTCCTCAGGGTTCTGTCTTTTTCTCCCGCTTTAGTTCCCACTCCTTTTCATTAATGATTCTTCACCTGCACACATCTAACTCTATCCACTCTCATATACCGGATGACTCGACCCCTTCATTCTTCAACTCATTTTAGTTTCTGCTCCTTTTACTTCTAGAATTGCCTCGTCTTAATCTTTCCTATTCTATTCTCACTGATTCTGGATAGAATTTCCGAATGGGGTCGTCTCAACCTTGTGAAATTCAATTTTTAAACCAAACTTCTGCAAATCTCCTTCTAAAACGCATTCTAACTTTCCTATCTCTTTTCAACGGTTCTTTCGCCTCTCCTGTTGACAATATAAACATCCTTGGCCTTTTAACATAAACAAAAAATGTCTTGAAAACCTCATATCACAACGGTTGTTAGGGCGGCCTCAAAGAAACTGAGAGTTCTGTTTAGACTGTGAGACTTTTTTTTCTTTTCTCAGTTGCTCCAGCTATACAGTGTATGTCTCATCCACCCTTGAATGCGAGAGTACTGCTCTCATATATCTGATGGCGGGGGGCTATGGTTTCACCCGGCTTTTGGATTAAGGTCGAGTCAAAGGCCAAAAGGTTTATAAACTGTTCTGTTGGTGTTTTATCTCTATTCTATAGGCAACCCAGCGGCAAGTGCTCGAGGGAACTTCTATCATTTGCGTACCACCACCTTACGACGCCCTCGTAGCACAAAAGGTGCTGTATCTGTGTTGATATTTGTGTTGATATAGGTAACCCGTTGCCTCGTTTGGTGCTCCTCTTCCCACCACACCTCTGTTCTGGAAATTTCTTCCATCTTCTGTATGTCCTGCTGAATTTAATCTCCCTCACTTTAAAGCCTGCGTCTGTGCTCATTTGCGTAATTTGCGCTAGAGGGTGAACTTTTGAGCATACTACACCCCCTCCATGAATAGGGCTCTGACTGTGAGTGGTGGTGACAACTGCAAAAAAAAAAAATCCTTAGGTGGGCAGAGATATGTTGCAAATGAACTTCAAATCCCCTACTCACCCCCATCCAAACATCAGGTCTGGTAGATTATCTCCCAGAAAATCACACTCTTCAACATTACTCCTCAGATGGACCATGTCGTAACCACACATACTTCTTACCATTCAAACTTAAATTAACCTTTAGAATTCTAGCACTCACACACACAAATTTCTACCATAGCTCTCTACCACAAGTCACTCATCAGAATTGCAAATCTTTCTATCCTCCTCTCATTCCTTTCCACACCAACACAAACTTTCCACACCAACACAAACATATTTCACACCACACCACTCATTTTCACTGTTTCCTTCCATCTTTGTTTCAGTCACAGCTAGCAAATCAAATTTGCCCTTTCTAAATACATCCATCACCTCTCTCCTCTTCTCCTCAACATTTATTCCTCTGACATTCCATGTATCCATACGACTTTCTCTGAGCCATGCATTAGCATTCCTGACAAAAGATAAGTGGTAGTGGGCAGCCTACCCAACTACCACCATCACTTAGTTGCCTTCTACGACACGCAGGACATACGATGTCGGCAATTTTTTCTCCCCCACACATAGGGATATAAGGGATAGGGATGTCTGTAAGATGTTGTCTAGAAGAGGGGTGTGGATATAAGTATGTGTATATAATATGTGGATAAAAGATGGTGTCTCTAAGATGTTGTCTGGAGGATGAGTGTGGATATGAATGCAGAACAGAAAGGCGAACCATTAGGCACTGGAATGTCATACATACTGTATTAGGAATATAGATATTAATAGATAATGAGCACCGCGGATTAATAATAAATTTTATGTTATGTATAATCATTCAATATTTATATAATTTATATTTGTCTTGATTAAAGCTTGAAACCTTGCGGACGTGTTTTAACTACAAGCTATCCGGGCCAGAAGAATAAAAAGAATGGACAGATCAAAAGGGATAAAGCTCTCTGAAATGGTGAAGTCTTATGATGGTAGCGAAGATGTAGAGGCTTGGTTAACAAAGGTGTCCATGGTAGCAAGGATCAACAATGTGAAGGACGAAGCAGCGTTCATTACGCTATTTTTAGAAGGGAATGCTCTGGCTGTTTTTCTTCAAATGGACGAGGGAGATCAGAAAATTTCGAACAGCATCAAGGCTCGTTTGAGGGAGGCCTTTGGCATGAACGCATTTAGCGCGTATGGTGAGCTTTGCAATAAAAAATGGGAAGGAGAGCCGGTCGATGTATTTGTAACCGAGCTGAGGAGGTTAGCCTCAATAGCCAAAATAAAGGATGAAATGGTGCTACGAAGAGCATTTGTTTATGGGATGCCAACGTCAGTCGGAAAAGAGTTACGAGCAATGCCTGAAATAGAAGATATGGAATTTGGGAAAATATTATCAAAGGCGCGAGCGTTGCTAACACTAGAAAATGAGACTTTTATTGCCGCGGCTAAAGGCGAAGGAGGAGCAAGAATCTTTCAAAAATATTCAAGAGCTTCGATTAAATGTTTCTCATGCGGAGGGCCACATTTGAGGAAACATTGTAAAAGAAAATTTCAATGCTGGAATTGTGGCAAAAAAGGTCATTTTGCAATAGAATGTGAGGAGATGGGAAACGAGAACGGCGGGCTCGCTGCTTCGGAGGCGGACTCGTCGGAGCATTGAGAGGGAATTCCGAAGAATTATTTATTATAAGAATATTATTAAATGGAAGAAGGGGAAAGGCCCTAGTGGATTCGGGATGTTCTCTTTCTGTGGTGAAGGAAGATTGTTGCAATGAAATAGAAGGAATAAGTCGAGTCACCGCTTTCGATGGAAGAAAAATATCCGTGAAAAGGGGAAAAGTAAAGGTAGAGATAAGGGGGAGAGAAATTGAGAAGGAAGTAGTGTTGACTGAAGAGCTAATAAATGGTGTGGATATGATCTTAGGACTAGATATTATATTCCAACTTGGGGGCGTCGAATTGAAGAGAGATGGAGTAAGATTTGGTATTGAGAAGGAGGAGCGGAAGGATATTCGGGTTGCGGCGGTAAAAGGGAAGAAAACCTTGAAAATAGAAGATAGGGACTTTGATGCGTATTTCGATGGGAATTATTGGGAAGTGCGGTGGAAATGGAAAGAAGGCAGGAGTCCGGATTGGAGGAACTCTGTGGAGTGTTATGAGGGAACAATGAAGGGAGATATAAAAGAGAAGTTTAATACTGAAGTCGAGAGATGGATCTCAGAAGGTATTTTAAAGAAAGTGGAACAGGGTGAGGAGGGAAAGAATGCGATTCCAATGATGGCAGTGAACCAAGAGTCTAAAGGAAAAATAAGGCCAGTGTTGGACTTCAGGAAGTTAAACGATCACATAGAATGCCATACTGGAGATGAGATAGTTGCATGTGATGAAACTCTGAGGGTTTGGAGGAGAAAAAAGGCAAAATTAAGCTGGTGGATTTGAAAGCGGCGTACTTGCAGTTGAGGGTAGATAAAAGTCTTTGGAAATATCAGGTGGTGAAGTTTAAAGGAGAGATGTATTACTTAACTAGATTGGGTTTCGGAATAAATTGCGCTCCAAGGATAATGATGAGAATTTTGAGAGAGGTTTTGGCACAGGATGAAAGAATAAGAGAAGCGACCAGCCATTACATCGATGACATAATTGTGAATGAAGACATCGTAGGAGCGGAAGATGTAGTCTTATATTTAGCAAGCTATGGATTGGTGACGAAACCAGTAGAAGGTCTTGTGGATAACAGAGTGTTAGGATTAAAAATAATAAAAAATAAAGAAGGGAAATTAGAGTTTAGAAGAGGTGGTGAATTACCAGACCTAAAGGAAGGGAATCTTTCAAGAAGAGAAGTATTTTCAATTTGTGGTAAATTGGTGGGACACTACCCGGTTGTAGGTTGGCTAAGGGTAGCCACAAGCTATTTGAAAAGACATGTGGAAGGAAAGAGTTGGAATGATTTGGTCGATGATAAGGTCATTCGAGTATTAAAGGAAATGTTAGACGAAGTGAAAGAAAGAGACCCAGTAAAAGGTTTTTGGAGGGTTTCGGATGAAGATAAGGGAGTAGTATGGTGTGATGCAAGCAATCTGGCCATAGGGGCGGCGTTGGAAATTGGGGGAAAGATTGTTGAAGACGGATCGTGGATCAGAAAGAAGAACGACGTGGGTCATATTAACGTTGCAGAATTAGAAGCGGTTATTCGAGGAGTGAATTTGGCATTAAAGTGGGGTCTGAAAGAACTGGAAATTAAAACAGATTCGATGACGGTAGTCAATTGGTTAGGTTCAGCAATTACAATGGAAAGAAGGGTGAAAACAAGAGGCTCAGCAGAAATGCTAATCAAGAGAAGATTGGGGGTTCTAAGTCAGCTGATAATAGAGTTCGGGTTATCAGTGAGTGTAAAGTTTGTAAGATCAGAGATGAATAAAGCTGATAGTTTAACCAGAGTCAGGAAATCTTGGATGGGAATTTTCGAAGAAGGAGAGCAGAGGGAAGAGGAAATTGCTGCCGTCGCGAATATCGAAAAGGAAGTTAAGGATTTGCACGAAAAACATCATTTTGGGGTGAATAGAACCTTGTATCTGACGAAGATGGTTGTACCGGAAGCCACGAGGAAAGTGGTGGAGAAATGCGTGAAGGATTGCAAAGCGTGCCAATCAATAGATCCTGCGCCAGTAAGGTTCGGGAAAGGGGAATTAGGAGTAAGCAGGAATTGGTGGAGGGTGGCGATCGATGTCACGCATTACAAAGGGAAGCACTACCTGTCAATTGTTGATTGCGGACCGAGCAGATTAGCAATTTGGAAAGTTTTGAATAATGAGACGGCAAGAGAAATCATTAGGAAGTTGGAGGAAGTGCTTGTGGAAAGGGGGCCAATGAAACAACTTATGATGGATAACGGTACGGCGTTCAGATCAACTGATGTAGAGAGGTTGTGTAAAAAATGGAATATTGAACGGGTCTTTAGAGCAGCAAACAGAGCAAGTGGCAATGCAATAGTAGAGAGAAATCACAGGACAATCAAGAGAATGGCAGAAAGGGGGGGAATTACCCCGGAGGAGGCAACGTTTTGGTACAATATGTCGCCAAAGAATGGATTAGAAGATAAGAGCGTCCCTCATAGGTCTATTTTCAAATATAGATGGGGGCATCCACTTGAAAAATGAAGTCTGTGGATTCTGGTAGAAGCGATTCAAGGTTCAAAATTGGAGAGGAGGTGTGGGTAAGACCTTTGCAAAATAAGTGTACAACGAGATGGATGAAAGGAAAGGTAACAAGAATAAATTCTAAATTTAATATAGATGTAGCGGGAATCCCGAGGCATATAAAGGATTTGAGGAAAATAGTATGATGATTTGAAAATCATGGGGGCGTGTATTAGGAATATAGATATTAATAGATAATGAGCACCGCGGATTAATAATAAATTTTATGTTATGTATAATCATTCAATATTTATATAATTTATATTTGTCTTGATTAAAGCTTGAAACCTTGCGGACGTGTTTTAACTACAAGCTATCCGGGCCAGAAGAACAAAGAGTATGGACAGATTATATGGGATAAAGCTCTCTGAAATGGTGAAGTCTTATGATGGTAGTGAAGACGTAGAGGCTTGGTTGACAAAGGTGTCCATGGTAGCAAGGATCAACAATGTGAAGGACGAAGCAGCGTTCATTACGCTATTTTTAGAAGGGAATATTATACATATATATATATATATATACACACAAAGGTGGCACTGTTAATGAGAAAGTTAACGTCGTTAATTCTTAATCGTTAATTCTTTTTTTTTTTTTTTTTATCACCACCACTCACGGCAGAGCCCTCTATTCAAGTGAGGGGATGTTGTACGCCAAAACTTCACCCTCTAGCGCAAATTATGCAGATGAGCACAGACATGGGCTTTAAAGTGAGGGGAAATTAAATTCAGCAGGAAACACAGAAGATGGAAGAGAGTTCCACAGAACAGTGGTGGAAGGAAAAAAGGAAACACCGCAGCAAACTAGCCTTGAGTTACCAATATCTACACAAAACTCGTGCTACAGCACCCTTTGTGCTACTAGGGCGTCGTAAATGTGGTGGTACGCGAGTGGCAAGTTCCCTGGAACAACACCTGCCGCTGCGATACCTATAGAAAAGAGATAAAGCACCAACATCGCGCCGCAAAGATAGAGGTTCAAGTGAACTGGAAAACAAATAATAAGCCTTTTGGCTTTTGACTCGACCCTGTCCAAAAGCCGGGTGAAACCAGAGCCCCCCAGATATGAGAACAGTACTCTAAACAAGGCCGGATGAGACCCTTGTATAGCTGGAGTAACTGAGAAGAGGAAAAAGTCTCGCAGTCTAAACAGAACTCCCAGTTTCTTTGAGGCCGCTCCCAGCAACCGTTGTGATGTGAGGTTTCCAAGACATTTTTTTTGTTAAGGCCAAGGATGTTTATATTGTCAACAGGAGAGACGAAAGAACCGTCAAAAGAGATAGGAAAGTTAGAAGGTATTTTTGAGAGGGAGATTTGTAGAAGTTGGGTTTTTAAAGAATTGAATTTCACAAGGTTGAGACGACCCCACCCGCAAATTCTATCTAGCAGCGAGAATAGAATCGGAAAGATTAAGACGAGAGGCAATTCTAGAAGTAAAAGATGGAGCAGAATTGAAATGAGTTGAAGAATGAAGGGTCGAGTCATTGGCATGTGAGTGGATAGAGTTAGATGTGCAGGTGAGAAGATCATTAATGAAAAGTAGGAATAAAATAGGAGATGAGACGAAACCCTGAGGAACTCCACTATTGACAGAAAAAGAAGAAGTCGCTCCATCAACCATAGCCGATGTTTAGCGACTTGAAAGAAAGCTAGACATAAGTAAGCAAAGAGAAGGAGGAAAAGGAGGGAGCTTGGAGAGCAATGATGGTGCCATATACCCGTTCAAATGCTTTGAAATGTCAAGCGCCATCACGCGTTCGCCAGTAGTTCCAAGAGCGGAAAACCATAAATTGGTTAAATAGGAAAAGTATATCGCCAGTAGACTTTGAACACCAAAAGCCGTACTGGCGATAGAAAGATGAGAATGAAATTCCAGATGGTCTAAGAAGAGAGTTGAGAAGGTTTCAAAGATCTTAGATAGAATACAAGTGAGAGCTATAGGGCGATAGTTAGAAGGATCAGAGCGGCTTCCTTTTTTTCGGAATAGGTTGGACATGTGCGTGCTTCCAACACTGAGGGAATGTGCTAGTATTAAGACATAGAGAATATAGTTGAACGAGGGGTGGTGTCAGCACGTAAGCACATACCCTCAAAACTCGGGCTTTTTCCAACCCTGTGTTAAACATTACTAAACTGGATAATAACCGAGTAAATATAAACACATTTTGAGCCATTGAGAGGAGCGTTTAGGAAATTTTGAAAAAAAAAAAAAGTTTATCTCTTATCGAAATCGAATCTAATACAATTTAAAATCTGATAAGAAAATATTTTATAAACTGTAACTGTTAATAGTTAACAGTTGGGGGAAAATTTTTTACTCAGTTAATAGACCGCTAATTTTTTCAAAATTAACGAAAGCGTTAAAGTTAACAAAAAATTCTAACGGATTAACGCTTTAACGTGTTAATGCCCACCTTTGTGTGTGTATATATATATATGCAGCAGTTATTATTATTATATATATATAAATATATATATATATAAATATCTATATATATATATATTATATATATATATATATATATATATATATATATATATATATATATATATATATATATATATATATATATATATATATATATATATATATATATTTGAGTTTTAATATTATCCAAAATTCTTATTATTTGTTCAATTAATCTGCAAAATTGCCGATGACGATGACGATTGAGAAAATATGCCAATTTTGCCGATGACGATGACGATTAATCGTCCCATCACTACAGTATTAAATTTTCATTCAACTAGAAATCGTTGCGGGATACTCTTCGACGAGCAA
>JABUQX010128918.1:25000-27500 GCA_015478945.1 Trachelipus rathkii | reverse complement strand
TTATCAGTGCTTGCAAGCAAATATTTATCAGCCCCTCCCTCATCAGTCGAGAGCGAGTGTATTTTTAGTGTAGGTGAGAATGTAAACACTTCAAAATGGAACAGGCTCTCGCCAGATACTAGTGAAAGCTTAATGTTTTTGCATCACAATTTGAGAATTTTTGAATTTGAGTATTGAATGATATCTATCTTTATCTTAAAGGAGTATATTATTATTATGTCATGTTTGAATAATAACGTTTTTTTATTTTGTCTTTTCAGCTGATTAATTGAGGTCTCTTCTTTCATAATTTTTATTCTTTATATTGTAGCTAGTTAAAGAATCTTCTTGTAAATTGTAAATCTAGTAGCTAAACTTTGTTAATACTTACTGGAAAATGGAAATGGAATATTTTTTGAATAAACACGAACATAAAAAAGTTATTAATATTATATTTGCATTTATTATTCCTTAAAGATACTATTTTAATTTATAAAATAAATATATTTGGGCACAACCAAATATGAAATAAATGACTAAGTATTTGTTGTACATGGAATTCAATCCTGAGTTGCCTAGCAGTACACAAATGTTCTATCTTATTACTGTGTATTTATTATATTAATTAAAGTATCGGTATGTGCAAATATAATAAATTAATAAGTTCTCTTCTTTTATGGGTACGGTACTAAACCCTATATTTATAAGGTAAACAAAGGATGCTCTTCCCAATGGTGCTTAGCAGAATTGAATCAATTACCAACCACATTCTCAAATTATGCCTTCAAAATGCACAAAAATTAGGTCATGAAAAAAATGCCAATTTTGGATGGCACAATTTCCGCAATTTCAATTCTTTGAATGAGTTTTGACTTAAAATCAGCTTCTCCACTACCCATGATGCTAGAATACTCAAATTGGAAGCCACAATGATTTTATTATTAACACTGATTTTATTATTATTTTTATTATTAACACTAACATTTCTTTTGAGTTCTAATACTTTCCTAACCCTCTTTACAGATGTTTAACAACCTATCTTCAAAGTTTTACAAAAATATAAGGAGGTCAATCCTGAGGCACTTGCTGATTTAACATGGAATGACCCATATATATATATATATACAGGCTATACTGTTGGCAGTATATATATATATATATTATATACAGCATATATATATATAGCAAAGTATATATATATATATATATATATATATATATATATATATATTATATATATATATATATATATATTTTTGTTATTTTTATTTATATATATATATATTTATATAAATATATATAGATGTCTACTTCCTATATATATGTATATATATATATATATATATATATATATATATATATATATATATATATATATATATATATATATATATATATATATATATATATATATATATAATTATTTATATATATATATATATATATATATATATATATCAGGGATGGGGAGTCAGAGTCGGGAGTCGAGCGTTTTCAGGGGTAAGGAGTCGGATTGGGAGTCGATTTCCAAAATTGGAGTCGGAGTCGATTTAAAAAAAACGACTCCTTTCGACTCCCAAAACAATTTTGTATAAACTTTTCACACAAAAATTTGGAAAAACTTAATTGAATTTTTATTATAAAAGACGTACATTTTTTTTATTTTGACATTTGTTTGTAGCCAATTTAAGTTGTTTATTTTTAATTTTTCCTTATATTAAAAGAAAAGAAAAACTTTTTCCAGCGATATTTTAACATTTTCTATGGTATTTTTTTTTCCTGAGTCTGAATACGCTAATATATATATTAGGAACCGACCGGGGCCCCGGCCCCGGCCCCGGCCCCGGCCCCGGCCCCGGCCCCGGCCAACCCCGGCCATTTTTAGCGACCCCGGCCCCGGCCAAAAATCAGGCAAAACCGGGGTTTTCTACCGGGGTTAACTGTAAATTTACACTAAATAATAGAGGGTTAAATCAAATAAAATAAAAAAATATATTTTAATTCCATTACTCCTTTGTTATAAATTGATGCAAAATATATAAACATACCTAAATATAATCAATTTTTTTGGTATTTACTATGATTTCAAATTAAAATTGAGGCCAAATTATAATTTTTCCGAGTTTTTAACATAAAAATATTCGAAATTTGATATATCAAACGAATTCGGAAAAGGAAATAAATATAATTGTTAAAATATTAATGTATTTATTTATTTAAAGTAAATATCTTCAAGAAAATCAAATATTTTCCGAAATCTCTTTTCAAAATTATTATTTAATTGAATAAATATATATATATATATATATATATATATATATATATATATATATATATATATATATATATATATATATATATTATATATATATATTTTATAGTTATTATATATATTATATTATATATATTATTATTAAGGTTAAGTAGATATATATATATATATATATATATATATATATATAATAATAACTTATTTTTTCTAGAAAATCAATTATTTTCTAAAAATTTCTTTCGACAAAAA